>LUGF01025510.1:207542-235993 GCA_001625245.1 Calycopis cecrops
CCCCCCCTATGGGCCACTTACACACCGCACGAAACGTGACAGCACAGTTGTCACTTTACGCCGATGTCGTGTAAGCGAGCTGTTCCTCCCCGGTCGTGACGCCTCAATTCGGCTGCAAGCATGCAGCGTGACGCTACCTCTTACTAATGTGGCGGTACCTTACTCTGTTACCCCCTTATTAATAAACATAGAATAACTTTATCCAAGTAATAACCTAGTAATAAACTGACATCTGTCAAATTCCATAGTTTTTATGTGTTTTTTAATATAAAGGTTAAGGTTTAGAACTGACCAGCCTTTGAACCCCCTGAAGGTTAACAATTCCGGAACACCTCACCACTTCCGGGCTCATATGGTGTTCGTGGGGTTTAGTATTCAGCAAACCCCATGCCGCACGCCACAGACAAGGACCACACTCACGCCATGCTCATTTTGTTAATACCAGTTAAAACATATCAACTAATAGTAAACAAATTATTCTCTAATAATGTGATTGAAGTGTACAAATTAGGCCAGCGAATAATTATCACCCGCGCAAATCTAGAGCAGGTCGCTAATTCATTTGACAGGTGGATATGTTATGTTATCTAGGCTTGCCAACTTCCAAATACGAATTTGCGGGAAATAATAATTTCAAATGTAGAACAGGATTGGAAAAAAAAGGTTGGTTGGGCTAACAAAGGTAGTAATAAAATAAGAAATTTATAATTTAATTTTATTAACAAACTAATAACGCGAGACCAGTTTTAAATAGACTAAGAATAGAACACACCAATGTAACCCATATCCATCTTATCACTAAGGAACCGAAAAAGAAATGCACTTTGTGTAATTGTGATGTATCTGTTAAACTTTTACAGTTTAACACACAACATCTATTGAATGAGTGTCCAATGTACCTACAATAGTTAAAGACTTAAATTAGATTTACCTAAATGTTTAATAGATTGCTTAAATAATACTGAAACAACTGTAGCATTCTTAAAAGTAATTAATAATTACTTTTAATTTTTAATTGTTATACAAAGGTTAATGTTAAGTGCTTGCTAATGACCTAAAAGAATGAAAATAAATTAATGAATAAAAAAAAAGGTGCAAAGTTAATTAACAAACTAAACACCTTGTTAGAGTAATAATATTGAATACCTACTTACTAAAATTAAACAGTTATATGCTATAAGTAAGTGTAATTTACACTTAATTATGAAAAATATAAATAGAAATTTTTAAATGAGTATTTTCTTGAGATGAGAGAAGCAAAGGGGGCTATCTATCGGACGGTCGCGGTATCAGTGAAGATGATCGTGCACAGTCAAGGTATGTGGGGTCAGCTGGGCTGTAGCTGATTCAGAAAGGTGGATATTGAGCCGCCCGCACATACCTTTTTTTTGTTGACGCAGGAATACATTTACATACGCTATCCAGGGGCCCAGTGGGCTCCTAGATACAGTCTAGGGCTCGGCAATTGGGATACAATAAGTAGGATTAAACCCCTGCAGGTGGGTGCCTTCAGCCGCTTCAATTGGAGAGTCCTGGATATGCAGGCAACAGGATCCCTCCAACGACAGACTGGCGTCGGGGAAAAGGCCAGACATCTCCTTGGGCTCCCACACACACCCTGAGCGGGACATGTTGTTTAAAAAACGGGATGTCCCAGGTATTGTGTGACGGTTGGTAACCCTATACATATCTTGCAAATAACATAGTGCCTGAGCGGATGCGTGTCGTCAGTCGTTCATGTAATGGGTTTGATCTTAACGGGATCTTTGTACCTGACTTCAGACACTGCCTTTGATGCCTAAGATCTACTTTGATACCTAACGGCACGGATACGTCAAGTTAATCGGATATTGAATAACTATGATCATGTGCTATGTCTACATCGAACGCGTTTCGTATTATCGGTTGTAGGATTACTACTTTTATAGTATTTTTTTCACATCCCTTGTTGCGCGTTCGCATACAGCTTTGCACACATGGGAGGACTTGGCAAGGGAAAACATCTGAGCCTTGGCCTGCACAATCGCCAGACCTCAACCCTATTGAGCATGTAAGGGACATGCTCCAGAGACGTGCTTTAAAGGACTTGGATGGAGTGACAACAACCCAACGACTGATGGAAAATTTCATTGGCATTTTTTTTAAAGTTTAGTTGATTAGGCACCTTACTGCGTACCTACATATAGAACTTACTCGTATTATTGTTAATTAGGATATTTAAAAAAACAATTGTTGTTTAATATCAAAAAATCATTAAAAATAATATAAATAAGAAAATAGTAAGAATTTAATGCAAAAACACATTGTTTAATTGAAATTTGTATGCGTTGCTTAGACTTTTTTGATGTATTAATATTAATAAATCAGTTTCCATCCTTTACTAAGAAAAAAGTCGGCCAGCTAATCAGGTCATGACTTCACAGTAGAGGCAAGAGATATCCTTTCTTCAATTTACGTTGCCCCCTAGTTGGCTTCTCTCAAGGTGACCGGGCCATCAAACGATAGGCCTTGACTTCGCCTGCGGTCCTATTTCAGCGTTTTACGAAAAACGCTGAAATAATTAATAGATCTTCGTTTCGTTCGTTTTAACTCAAGAAAAATATTAATTTTGTGTCAGGTGTTAAGAATCTTGTTTATTAGTGTAATTTATACAGAAAAAAACAAGAGGTGAATAAGCTTTTTGTATTAATGCGTAGGCAGGCTAAACCCAAAAAAACATTTAATTTAAATATGACGTTGATTTGATAACGTTGTATGTACATTGAAGGGATTTTTGGGATTATAACGTGTTTATCTGGTAACATACACCCGCCGCGAACGTGGCGGGGTGTGACATGCCCCACCTGTTTTATGGTTGTACTTATTATATTAATGCGCCATTTTTTCGATCTCATATAGCTGTTACTGGAGTGTGAGATGATAGTAGCGTGTGCTTTTAACGTTGCATCAAATATATGCACTCAGAAAATAAGCACGCGAAATTCCGTGGGGTATCCACATATTTTGTGTCTGCATTAGAAACTTTGGATATTTTTTGTGCAAGTGTTTTGTTCAGCAGATTTAAATAAAAAAAACAGAACTTACGCGGAAAGGCGACTTTATGTCGTTCCAGAATTATAAAATGTTGTTACTATTTTTTATAACATAGGAGGCTAACGAGAGGCCGGGCCACCTGATGTTAAGTGACCATCAGTGCCCACATACATCCGCAATACCAGAGATCTAACAGATGAGTTGCCGGCCTTTGAGAGAAGGACACAAGCTCTTTTCTTGAAGATCCATAGGTCGTATCGGTCCGGATTCCGGAAATATCGAAATACTTACACGACATAGCAAGAAAAAATTGCAGAATCCAAATAGGGGGCCTCCTATGTCTATAGTCTACACTCGGGATCATTCAATTTTACCTTGTAATAACTAGATGTCTGTCACATAATTCAAATAGTATTCACTTACTATATTTAGATTAAAAATATTTATTATATATCCATATTAAACTTGAAAAATGTCTTAACCTATACTTTACGCTTAAAGTTTCTTTATGGGGTACCTATGTATAGTATATATATCGGGTATGTAATATGTATCAATCTAATATTTTCTTCACCGCGTTCTCGCAGGGTTAGTTGATATACAATTTGTCAGATATAAATAAAATGTAGGCTCAACTGTAGATACAATATGTGCCATCGAGTTGGGGGCTGATTTTTTTTACAGACATGTCTTAATTTTTGAAGGTGGTATGTTAAATCTTAAACTGCGCAAACAAGTTCTTTTTGAGTTATTAATTTTTGAATAAAATGTGATAATTTCATACGCCTTGCGATTATGATATTTTCACACTGAATTTTATTTTACGCGGCAAATAGTAGTTTAGGATTTAACAAAAAAAAAATACTACTTTCATAAATAAAGACCTGCCTGTAAAAAAATCAACCCCCAACTCGACGGCACATATTGTACAGTTAAGCCAAAATATTCAATATGCAGTTACAATTTCTACAAAAATATTTAAAAAAATGTTTAAACTTTCATTATCCAAACTGTACATTGCCATTACATTACGCAGGTCCAGACCTATGAAATGTTCCCATAAAAACTGTGATATGGGGTTAATTGATACGCACGCGTTTAGCTTACGTTGCAATATTCGCAAGAAACAGATGGGAACAACCTTCAGCGTCTAGACTCCCAAGAGTCGCCGGTCGCGTTTCGGACGCCTCCTGCCCCCCTCGCCCGCGTGAGATCCCCGCGCCCCGCGCGCCGCGCACCTCCAGTCGCCTCGCAGCTGCCGCGCGTGTTTGTCGCATATTCGATGCGACCCCGCTGCTTCTCCCACATAATATGGATATACACCACATCCGCGCTCTTATCTATATTCAGTTTTCGTATCTATGGTTTTGCGAAGTGTCCGACAAATATAAATGGATTATATTGTAAAGTGTTGACGGTGTATTAGACTGGTAAGCGGGATAGTATGGTGCGCGCCGACGTGTTAGGCACATGGCGTTACATTATGGTGTTGGCGGTTATAAATATATTATCTGAAATAATGCGATGCGTGTATTGAACTGTTTCAAGGATAATAACGTGCCTTACGTTGATTTGTACGAGTTTTAAATGTTGATAGTAATACGGCGAGTGTATTCGTGGCGCCTGCAGTGTACGATACACTATGGCGGGTATTACGTATAGACCGTATCGTACCGTACTACTTCGGGATATTGTTATAGTATTTGGAATTCTTGTCGCGACACGTCATACAAGTTTCTTAACAGCATCGCATGCTAACTAGATATTAACATTCCTTTCCCGTGGCATGGACGTAGACAGTAAGCTCGAGTAATAAAACATGTGCTGTACATATTTACCTGTTTATCGAGAGTTATGTACTGTACAAAGTGAGACTTTCCCGGTGTCGTAAGTGGGTACAAAGTACACTGTACAGCGAAAATGTTGCTTTGTTTGAACGCTATGTCGAGGTCAAGTTAACTAGCAGTTTTAACAATATTCGTGAAACGTTACAAGTTCGGTAAAAATCTGTGTTTTTGCAAATACTTGAGACAATGTGGTGGTAAAGAGGTGGTAGATGTAATTTTTGCCATTTTTAAAGTCATTTTTATAATTATATTTGGAATGAAAACATTCTCATTTCATATAAGTACCTGCCTACGCAGAATGCTCCAAAAAAATTTCTTAAAATACTTCAATAGCAAAAGTGCTAAAAATCCACCAATAACTGTATGTAGCTTCTACAAGTGTCTAGAGTTTACTCTTAAGAATTAACATAATCGAAAGGGAAAATGCGCGAACCGTAACCGCAGTTGTTACGCTCAAAGCGTTACTCAGGTGTTACGCTCAGCCGGTTACGGTATCGCACGATTTAACTCCTCATATTTTTAAAGTTATAAAAACTCCATAAAATATGACTATACAGATGTCAGACTTGAGTTGAGACCTGATGATTGAGTAGTTGTGTGTTCATTATGACCTAATCATACTGCTTGACATACTTATATTATGTATGTAATAGAGCCAACCAAACAAAAATAAGGTCCATTTCCAAGAGGTATTCGCTTAAAAAAGACTGGGATTCAAACTATTTCTGACACCTATATCAAAGTCAAAATATTGTGTTAATATGCACATAAAAAGCATGTTTATTTACTATTAAAATAAGATATAAAAATTCCTATTTAACTCCTACTTATATTATAAATTCGAAAATATGCATGCACTTATGTTATTCTTTCACGAGAAGTATTCGCTGAAAAAAATTGCCCATAATACCTATACATAAATATGAAATATTCTTAAAATAATTTTATTTTCCGAAAAAGTAAACAATTTCCTTTGTAGATTTTTCGCGTGTTACACAATACATAAATTAATCCATAGGGAATATGCAAATGTCCATCTGTGGACGTCTTACGGCCGATCATGGTGAAGAAACCACGGGCCACGGCCAGTACACCATATTTAACTTGGAAATGCTAATCCTACTAATATTATAAATGCGAAAGTTTGTATATTTGTTTGTTACTCCTTCACGCAAAAAACAGCTGGACCGATTTTCATGAAATTTGGCAGACACATAGAGGGTAACTTGGATTAACACAGGATAAGTTTTTATACCGACAAAATGACCCTATGGGATGCCATGGGATGATTTTCTATTTTCCACGGGATGGAAATTTACGCGAGTGAAACCGCGGGGCTCAGCTAGTGTATACATACAGCTACTTATGGTTATAAGGCCGTTTCATGTTGACCTCCTAAATTTGTTTGAATCAATAATGTTTTTAACCTACATCTTATTATTACTTTTTGTTTATTCACCCACATTGAAAGTTTCGTGTAATGATTGGGAACCGTTTACAGTAATACATGACTATTTATTATTTAACTAAAATAGGTCGGCGTAAACTAAATTGGTACTAGAAATACTAGAAATGTGAGAATATCACCTTCGTTCATTCACCAGTAATTGTTAGATAGTTTTTAAATGTGGAGTTTTAAATAACCTTAACCTAGTTCGCCGTTATCTACATAGTACAAGTCCATCTTCAATCTAGACTTTATTCTAGAATACCTAGAAGAACGAAGTAATAAGTGTTTTAAGGGTGCTATCGGTAAAAAGTGCCGAAATGGAGTATTTTGAAGGCAAATTACTCGTAAATGGAAATAATCTATTAAAGATCAACTTTGGTTCCGCATAGCACAAATATTTTTATAGGAGCTGTAAAGTTTATAAATTGAAAATTATTATTATTTACGAAGAAAAAGGTATATTTGGAACTCATGTTTTCGAAAAGACCGATTTTCGAAATGAAATTACGAATATAAGCAGTGGATTGTGGATACCGAAAAAATACCTACTATTAGGAAATATACTGCTATAGGTTTTTTATAGAATAGAAAAGTAAATTGATTTCATTAAACTCGGCAAAAAAAATATTTTTGTAACTTAATTTTTGCCAAAATAAAACATCGTTTTTCTCATGATAATAAATGTGGAACAACTTCAGAAATTTACTCATTTATTAACACGATATTCGATTAATAAAATCACCAAAAAAAATAAACATTACTATGTTAGATTTTATTTAATTAAATTTCAAAGTTACTATTGAATTAAGCCATGTAAGTCTTTATAAGCTCACAAATATTTTTATTGTTTAAGTCAATAAAAAATATTTGTGCTATGCGGAACCAAAGTTGATCTTCAATAGATTATTTCCATTTACGAGTAATTTGCCTTAAAAAAACTCAATTTCGTCACTTTTTACCGATAGCGCCCTTAAAAGTGCCTTGAAGCCTTTAAAACTCTCTTGTGCTTTGAAATTCGTAATGAAAATTATTTTATTCTCATTTCAATTATACTCTATTCGCGTTAAGGATGCAGTGACGTAAGCATTGTCAGTTTTGAATCGCTCATATATCACCAAATTTATTATAAAAAAAATCGTATTCGTTTATGTAACCAAATTCTTTTGAAGCAGCTAGACCGAATTTGATGTAGATACCTTACTTTTTAAGGTATATGCAATTTTATTCTATATAATATCTGTCTGTCGTACTAGTAAATATATTTGTAGTTCAACTTTTTATTTCTATACTGTCACAAAATCCAATCGCAAAGAAAAAAAGATTTTATTACTTGCACTGCATTCTTAACGCGAACGGAGAGGAGTATGAAATAAGTTGGGGTCTTGCAGACCACGCAAGTTTCGGTGTATCGTAATGCCGCATAGACTAGATGAGGTTATGCAACGGGAGCGCGCCACGTGGCTGAATGTGACTTGTGCGCATGCCTCGAAATTCAGGTGAAATGGGGTGGCACAGGCCCCCAATTCATTGGTATAGATTACTTTGAACATGATCTTTTTTATAAACACCGTTCTGGTTAAGAAATTATAATAGTTTCGTTACCATACTAATGTAAATGCCTCCTCTCCTCTCGCTTACACGAGACCGGCGCAAAGTTACAGCTGAGGTGTCGCGTTTCGTGCTGTGTAAGTAGCCGGTGGCCCATGGAGGTGGGAGGAGAAAGGTGGGCAGCGCATTTGTATAGCCTCTATGCGGATGTTTGTGGGCGTCGGTAGTCATGAAAATGGCTCCGACTGCTCGTTTGCCCTCCTATACCAGAGAAAAAAATTAATAAATGCGACAGTTTCTATGTTATTCTGTTACATAAAAACTCAGACTTGGTATTTGACCCAAATGTACATTACATTCTGTAATAAGTTAATAACAAAAAAATTACCTATCCCGGAAAAAATAAAAAATCCATCGAGATTTTAAGCCCGTAATTTAGATTGTAAAGATTTATTCGGTGGTCCATGGAGGCTGGGAAGAAGGAGGGCAACGCATCTGTATAAGCTATGCGGATGTCTATGGGCGTCGGTAGTCATGAAAATTGCACCAATTGCTCATTTGCGATTATTATACTACACAAAAAAAGAAAAATTCAATCCATTCCGCCTTGGAGAAGATGAAGGTGGCAGGATAGAGCCAGTGATGCCGAAAACTGAACGGGTATCCTTATCGTTATCAGGAACGTAACAGGGGAGATTAATTACATATTACTATAATTATAGTGATAAGACAAGAACCGTGCTATCGAGTGATATCAAGATAAACCCAACCTAATTAGTTATCGATATACAATTTTAGACAACAATAATATTATGAATTATTTTCTCATTGTTATTTTTTTTAGGACACAAAGTATGTTCTATAGGGTAAAACGTAATATGTACCATTTGGAATACTATTTAGCCCTTTTAAATCCTATACCACATAATGGTATAATTTAACCCTGTAGGCGAGGTAGACAGTACGCGTACCACATATTGCGATCCCGATTCCTAAACACGACTTTCGCTTTAGCATTTATATTTATATTACTAAAATATAGACGACCACAACTTGTTCAGCTCCTTGATGAAAAAGAAGAGATTGTTTCTGGCTTTTGTTTTTTTTATGTCTAGAGACTACTAGACATAAAAAAAAGTCTGCTTTTTTCATTTCCATATTCTCACTAATTTGGATGTTCATTTACATATTTATTATATTTTCATATTGTATCTAAGTATATAGAAGTATTAAAAATTATACTATTATTTCTTCAACCATAAAGCGGCAAAGGAAGGATAAGGCATCGTTATCACGCCCAAAGATATTCCCCTTCCATCCAGTGGAGTGTATATATCTGTTTTGTGAGCGTCGGTAGTCATGAAAATGGCTCCGACTGCTCGTTTGCTCCCTGATACTATTGATAGAAAAAAAAAACCACTAATGAATGCCTGTCTAGACTTTGATTCATCTATCTATTATTACGTACTAAAGCGCAGTTACGCCCACCTGATAACAAGACGGTGTTCCCTCAGAGCTCTCTCATAATTAAAATGGCTAGTAAATAGAATGGAATAGGGCTCGTGAAACTGTAACGACCCATTTTATACTTGCTAATCGTGCCCCGTGGTTTCGTCCGTAAAATCTACCCCAAGAGATTTTTTGTCCGGATAGAGAGTACTTTATGTTATACACGACCGGTATCTTTGGTTTGGTGGCATACGATACGAAAAGTGAAAGTTGTCGCGTTTCGTGCGGTGCGTAAGTTGCCGGTGGCCCATGGATCGAGGAGGAGGAAGGATGGCATCGCATCTGGATAAACTCTTTGCGGATGTCTATTGGCGCCGGTAGTTAAGACAATGGCTCTGACTTCTCGTTTGCCCCCTCGTTCCATTAAAATAATCTGTGCAAAGTTTCCATCCAACACTTTCGGAAGTTTTTGCATCAATAACAAACATAAATACAATCTTTGGCATTTATAATAATAATAGGATTGCACGACATGACACGAGTCAGATCTTCTCATAATTATCAGGCATAACCGGTTCGGACATAACATGTCTCACGTTAATAATATAGCCTTTTTTTCTCGAATGTACATTTTGTTTTTGTTTCATCGTCACAGTAAGAGGTTGTGCCACGCTGCATGCATGCACGCCGCCGAATTGGGCACGACCGCGGAGGTACCTCTCGCTTACACGAAACCGGCACCAAGTGACAGCTGTGTTGTCGCGTTTCGTGCTGTGTGTAAGTAGCCGGTGAATTTTGGTGGAGAGAGCAAGGAAGCCCCCTTCCTTCTTTTTTATGGTATAGGAGGGCAAACGAGCAGTCGGAGCCATTTTCATGACTGTCGACTCCCACAAACATCCGCATAGAGGCTATACAGATGTGCTGCCCTCCTTTCTCCTCCCAACTCCATGGGCCACCGGTTACTTACACACCGGCTGAAACGCGACTGTACAACTGTCACTTCACGCCGGTCTCGTGTAAGCGAGAGGTACCTCCCCGGTCGTGCCGGGCAATGCAAGCATACAGTGTGGCACTACCTCTTACCTTCTCATCTGTATAACTATGCCATATACATCCATGGACGTTGGTAGTCATGAAAATGGCTCCGACTGCTTTTTTGCCCCTTATACAATAAAAAAAATCTTAACTCGTCCATTGAACGTAAATCGGTGATATCCACGTGGCGATATCTGCCATTGCGCATGTGCTAAGCGGCACAGCTGTGAACGTGGAAAATCGTTAGCCTCACCACGTGGTCCGAGGAGTCTCCGCTAATGAGGTTAACTTGATTCATAGTACGGCGGTCGAAATACGACCGCAATGAAGTGGGGTAGACAAGGATAGGTCGTAATGAACGAAGGAGGTTGAATGAAATATGCACATAACACCTACTTCGTTTGTGCATAATATGAGTATACAGTTGTGCATATTAATCCTATGTTACGAAAAATTGGAAGTTTTAAAACGTCTGGTGCAAAGATGGACTTTTTTTTATAGCATAGGAGGCAAACGAGCAGATAAAGCAGCAAACAAACTTTACTCATACTCACCTTGAAATTTTCATATTCTTTTGAATAGTGCGTTCGGGATATTAGAATATTGTTCTTCTAAGAATTTGAAACGGATGAACATCCAAATATCCTTATCTTATTGTTATACCTACTATACTTTTTTAAAATACTATATTTATATTTTTTATATTTATAAAGATATCTGTTTAATTTAGCACTTGCTAAGATTAAATGGTCAAAGAATTGCGAACTTAAATAGATTTCTTGTTTTTTTAAATAAAAAATGTATTTTATAGCTTCCGTGATAAAAAAAAAGAAATTTATAAGGAATGTGAGCTAATCCGAATAAGCTGTGAACTATTTTTGATGTTCTTTTTTGGAACAGAAACGAACCCTCCAGTTTGTGTGTCTATCTTTAGCTTAGTATATGTATTAAAGAAAGTGTCGCTATGTTTGTCAGGTTTAAAGCCCGAAATTACTGGACATGTTTTATAATGAAGTTTGTAAGTTATGTAAGTTTGGCTTAATTAAAAGATGAAATTTATTTCGATGCATACTATATAACTCCGCGGTTTCACTCCCGTAAGTTTCGATTCCTTGGAAATATCGACATGAAACAATATAGATATTGGCCGATTCTCAGACCTACCCGATATGCACACAAAATTTCATGACAATTGGTCGAGCCGTTTTTGAGGAGTATGGTAACTAACATTGTGACACGAGAATTTGATATAACTAGTGATCCCGCGAAGATCGAAACTCGATCTAAGAGATTTTTTTTGTAATTAAAAACCAAATATCATATGACATGTTGTCATCGTAACTAAGGTAAACAATTTATAAATAATTTTCAACACTTGCAAAAAAACAGAAACTTCATCAATATTTACGTGTGTCATATAGTATATCAATGTGTCAAATGCATGGTAGTGTGTTGTAAAGTTTTATTTATTGAATTAAAGTACTTTATAAACATAATTAATTAAGAAATATTAGCGTTCTGCACTTCTCTTTACACATAAACTATAAGTGTGCCAAATTTCATACTCCTCATCCGCGCAATTTTTGTAAAATTGTTCTTAAAGTTTTTGCTTCACGTATTAATATATAGATATACTTCTATATATTAACACGTACAGTTTATAATTACAACAGCAAAATGAGACCGGGTCAGCAGATTAATATATTTTTGAAGTATATATTAATGCTGCTGCATTTTGATGTGTTACAGGTAATTAATGAAAATATTAATCGAAATAAATATTATATAATATTTTACTTACAAAGTTAAACAGTTCGAAACTTCATTAGAACAGGTCCAGATAAAGTCCAAGCATCGAATGTAAGCATCTAATAGCTACGACAACCAACCTATAAACCAAAAGATTAGCAAGACAAAAGTATACATACCAATTTGTCTATCATACATTTTTAGTTCGCACAACAACATGTAATATTTAAAACTAGCTTTTCCACCCGGCTTCGCTCGAGTTGAAGTCATTATATTCCTGTCAATTATGAAATTTTGAAATTATAATAGGAAAATGCAGCCCACATTAAAAAGGTATACAGCCGTCTGGTCTGGTTTATAGGTCAGTCCACGCGGGGACCGCGGCGGGCCGGGGGCGGGTCACGGGGGGCAGACATGTGAATAATTAATTAAAAGTATTATATCACGCGTGTGTACTGATTATGTTTGTTTTTTACTTTTTTTTTGGCTTCATAAATGTCCAATGGAGTCTATAGTATCACAAAAGGACAGATTGTACGGACGTGCTATAGGTATGTCTGAATTAGTATAAAAAATACGTTATGTAATCAAAATGTAATAGGAATTTCCATCAAGAAGTTACAATACATTCCATGAACTGTATTAGAAATGTCTCTTGTATATCTATCTATCTTTTTTTATAGTGTAAAATGGTAAACGAGCAGTCGGAGCCAGTTACATGACTACCAAAGCCCTTAGAGTTTGTACTTACAGATGCTTTGTCCTCCTTCCTGCTCCCATCTCCACGGGCCACCGGCTACTTACACACCGCAAAAAAAGCGACAGCGACAGTACAGCTGTCCCTTTACATCGGTCTCGTGTAATGGAGAGGTACCTCTCTTGTCGTGCCGGCCCAAAGCAGCTATATGCATGCAGCGTGGCACTACCTCTTCCTAAAGTTACACGAAAACATATAAATACCTATAGGTGAAATTTCGACTACCGTCTACCAGACGTGATTCTAAATAAGTACCAATGTCGCCTTTCGAAGTAAATACGAAGCGATACAAATGGTATTGTAGTTGTTATATTACAATATCTAAATCACTTTTTGTTCATAAATATGTATAAAAGTGGAAACCGAGTCTTCATTGAATATTAAAAATGTATACGCATTACGCAAGTATATATACCGGTATTTTATTCAATGAATTAATATTAATTATTTACCTACGCGTATTAAATTCAAACTACATTATTTAATTTACAAATATATTATTTATTTCATTGATTTGAAATGAGATATAATTAATTAGAGTAGGTGTTTGTTCGCAGAACTTTTCTGAATATTCCACCATATTTCAACATAGCATGAAGCTGAGCCGTGGAAAAATAATAAAAATGTTGCAATAGCCATAATAACTGATAAATGAAATTCCATTACATTAGGCACATAACACACAAGATTCGTAAAATTTATATAACTTTTAAAATAAATATACAACTACATAAATCCTTATTCTTTTATATTTTTTGATACTATTTATTTAATCTTGTTTTTTAAAATAGAAATATCAATTTAGACTGCAATGCAAATTAATTATTTAATCGCATTTTAAGTAAGAGAGACATACATATAATTATATATTTTATATTATTCGCGTTATATCTAGACCGCACCTTTTTGGTTTCCTTCATGTAAACACTGATAAGGCATACCTTCGCAACAGTCGCTATCAACAATGTTTTTTATAGGGCACGCCGGCTTACTGCCAAACTACAGATAAACTATACCTACTAGTCTTGTTACGTTATCGCTGCATATAAATAAACAATAAACCTAATTTAATAACACTATCATCACGTGTTTTCATCGATTTCTTTTTGTATTTTTTTTTTTAGATAGAATCTACGCTAGCAGAACTGAAAGCCCAGTGCAGCTTCGTCTGTATGAAAGGCGAGTGCCCTAAGGTAGCTCGAGCCTCTGTAATTTGTGGTCGATGGGGGTGCAGACCCCCCCTTCTTTCCCAGCTAATCACTTTTTGTATATTTACATGTTTTATTACAAGAGTTAGCGAGTATGTAGAACATGTATTAAGTATATTAGGTACTTTAAAATATGGCGATTTTGAAATACGTTATTACTCCCTTGATAAGAGAGTATGAGCTACATATATATACATATAGCTGTAATTATACAGATACTATTAAGTTGATGGTATTTTGTAATTAATTTACTAATTAAATTGTCTGTGGTCCGCGTTCACAGCGGGTACGGCATCTTTCTCATAAGAAACTTTTTTAGATTTTAGAAGCATTTGTTCATGAGAACAAAAAACATGCATACAAACTTTAACATTTATAATATTATGATTAGAATTCCAAGTATATGGATTTGCAAGACACGAAATCTGTAAAGCCACTGAATAGTTCCACTTACTAAAATGTCTATAATATGTAAATCAAACTTCATTACAGAACATAGACGCTTATATCTTCTATAATTCCGAATAACCACATATCTATTATTTAACGCACAGGAAATTGGAATCGCAGGAACTGGCAAATACTGAATAGTTGGTTCTCAATACTCATCGGTCGGCCTTGCGGCGGCTGCGGACTCGCGCCGTATCCGGATCTAATGCGGTCGGTATGCGCATAGTTCGGATGTCTGAGCGCATGCAAGACTCGTTTTGTACTTTGATTAGGTATTTGTGCTGAGGGATACGCGAGCGAAAAACGTACAAATCGAGTATTGATTTTGTGAAAGACTTCTAGTTATAAAGTTTATCTGTCTTCTACCGTCTTTTTATTTTTCCTTGTCTCGTTCTTCTTTTTATACCGAAATCGAATGCGGCAGGTATGCGCATAGCTCGGATGTCCGAGCTCATGCAATACTCGTTTTATACTTTGATTACATATTTGTGTATTTGTGCAGATAAGTACGAAATTGATTTTGTGAATGTCTTGTATTTATGAAGCTTATCTATCTTCTACTGTCTTCTTTTTAATTTTTCTCGTCTTCATTTTTTATAGTACAAACGTGCAAACTGGCCTTAATGAAGCGACCCCTATAGACTTCAAGATAGTTATGTATACGTATTGATCTTCTGTTTTTTTCCCTTACAATAGGCCACCGCCAACTCACAAACGAAACGAAAAAAAAATAGTAAGAAGCAGTGCCTCGCTGTGCTGTCGCGTTTCTCGCGGGTGAAAGAAGGAGGAGGAAATGGGCAACGCATCTATACACCTTCTACGCGGATCGTGAAAATGGCCCGACTGCTAACCGTTTTCTCTTCTACTAGAAAAAATTATGTCGCTTAGGAACGATATCGTTTAAGCGAAAGGTTCTTTCCCGGTCGTGCGCAATTAGCTACAACGCAGTGTCTGCCTGTCTCACAGTACAGTGGACAGACATGACTTAGTATTTAAATCCATTGACAGAAATTACTTAGTATGGGGTACTTTCAGTAAGAGGTAGTGCCACACTGCATGCTTGCATACAGCCGAATGCGGCCAGCATTACCGGGGAGGTACCTCTCGCTTACACGAGACCGGCGTAAAGTGACAGCTGTGCTGTCGCGTTTCGTGCGGTGTTAAGTGGCCGGTGGCCCATGCAGGTGGGAGGAAAAAGGAGGGCAGAGTATCTGTGAGCCTCTATGCGGATGTATATGGCTCCGACTTCTCGTTTGCCCACCATATACCATAAAAAAAGGTGTCATTAAGTCCACCGTCGGGAAAGGCCTTTGTTCACATGGCGTTTAGTATTGGAAGCCCCGTGAGGCTGTTTACATGTGCGTGCACGGGCGAAGGTCATGGCCGGCGGGCGGCGCGGCCGGGCCCCGTTCACGCGACTGTTCATTGACGCTCGCCGACGACGCGTCGCTGCGCGATTGGCCCGATCGGAACGTTGCACGCCCGCAGTCCATGTTGTGTATCTGTGGTGAATGATCATTCATGTCATATTTAATAAGGGATATTGTTCGGTGTGTGAGCGACAGGTCGTGTCCTAGATTAACGTATCGCGGTGAAAAGTATAAATTGCTATAAGTAAGAGACATGTAGATCGGAAAGGTACCTCTAGGTCATATGATACTAACTCAATAGTGATGCCTATACCTGAGTAGCCGGTGGCCTATAGGGGGGATGGAGGAGGCAACTTATCTGCATATGATGTGGAATTTTATTGGTTTGGCAAACTAAGATGTTTTTTCCTATACTCGAAAGTTGAAAGATCTTATAAACTTTATTCTTTAATAGCTGTTCTTTTAGCTATACTTACCATAAACAAACCAAACATGAGGTACTAGGTATGCAACAAAAAATATTTTCATGTATGTGTATCGGTAACTTATTTTCATTGCAATCACAATAAATTATATTATATGTATTATGTAGTATGTACCGAATACATGGCTAATTCTTGTATAAATTCAGATGGCTTCGAAAAGTCACATTTGCATTGTAATTATGCACTTTGTATAAAACGACTCTGCATGTAAATATCATATATTATGCATCGTTTTATACAAATAATATGTTAAAATGTTTGCATAGGTATATTTTTGGCGTAACATGCGGCTACAGCAATACAAACACCATTATAAATTCAAGTTTCTGTGACGGTTAAAGAGATACACCCTACAGCCCTCTGACAGACGGACTGACAGACAGACAGCGGAGGTTTAGTAAAAGGCTCCCCTTGACATCCCCCCGGCGTGAGTAGGAAGTACTATACCTAATTCCTATGATTCTGACTCTGCTCGATTCGAAGTCTTCCTTTCCTTAGTAACTTTTTAGGAACTGTTCTTATTAAGTTTTATGCTAGGAATCAGGATACATTTAACGGGCTTGGCTATTACGCACCCACCGGTCTACCACTGCTACTCTTGATGTCGGTACTCGGGTGTAAATATAGATGGTACGCCCCCGTGTCTCGGAGAGCACGTTAAGCCGTTGGTCCTGCGCCTGGTTTCTCCGATAATGTCGGATTGCCGTCCCATTCGGAATAGGAGAACAAGGGAATAGGGAGTGCACTTGTATCTCCGCAAACACTTGTGCATTATGTCCTGCGCAGATAGCTCGTCCCTATAGAGATGTGCCGTAGCCGAAAATCGGCTAGGACGAAATCATTATGTACCGTTTTACACATTTTACTTGTATAAAAGAATGACTTATTCATAGAATGCGTTATCCATGTCTTGTTGTTTGATCATAATTAAGGCTAAATACATGCAACAAGGACATTTGCTTTCTATGCGGAAGCGCCTTGCGCTGTTTGTCGTTGTTTATGCCCGGTGTACTTGAATAGGTACGTACTTATTACTCAATACTAACTGAACCACCTTATAATATATTATTGTAATATAAAATATATTAACGTATGCCGAATTGTCTCGAGGATAAGGGCCGCTAGGTACACGTAAAAAAAGGTTTTTATTTTTCTTTTTGTAGTAGAAAGAAATCCGATTGGTCTGGACTCTGGAGACATTTTCATTACTACCCACGTCCCTAGACATCCGTGTAGGGCTTGTACTGATGTATTGCTCCCTGTTCTCTTCCCTCCCTGAACTAATAAAGAATGGAATGCATCGTAATTTTTCTTCTCTCGTCTTCTTTCTTCCCGGGGTCGGCGCCAGAACGTTTGCTAACGGCGTTTTGTTATATCGTAGTATTTGATTTCGTGTAACTAATACAGCTAGTAAGTCGATCCCGCGCGTAACTCAAGTCTGGTGAACGGCAGTTGATCTCTGTGGTTTTATGGAAATGCGATACAGATATGCAGACCACTTTTACTATTCATGTATTTATTATTAATGTAAATAATAAATATATCATTGAAGGCTTTTATCAAAGGTTCAAAATAAAGCCGCGTTGAGTACATCCCGAGCTTTTTTATATAGAGGGGCAAACGAGTAGTCGAATTCGGCAATAAAGCGTGGCACTACCTCTTACTAAACTTATTTGTCAAATAAACTACCTATTATTTATTGTGTGGTACTTAGAAGATGAATATAGAATAGGTACTTGACAATGTCGTAGGGACCCGTGAAATCCGCCCTAAGTAAAGTACTCGTGGGCCCTTTAAATGCACAGGATTCGTGACACATTTACAATAAACATTGAGTTTTTAAGTCGATGAATTTGTATACCCATCCTAAACAAATAAAATCTAAATACAACTATGATGGCAAGGAACAGCGCCGGATCCAAGCTTAGAGGGTCTTCAGCCCCGGGCCCCGTAAGGCTTAGAGGCCTTAAGATTATTTTAGTAGACCTTGTAGTTGTGATGCATAAGAATCATCCAGGGAGGTACAGTGCTTGTTGACGCGTTTCATGCGGAGTATAGGCAGCCGATGGCCCATGGTGATGGTATAAAATCTATGCGGTTGGCTATGGATGTCGGTAGTCGTAAAAATGGCTCCGACTACTCGTTTACGGATACTAAAAATAAAATAAAAAAGATATATAGCTAATTATAGAAAACCCATTTTCCATCTCACATTTCATTGCCCGTACATACGGAAAACGTTCAAGGACGAAACCTATTAACTGTTCAATAGCAGACTCTGGATTTAATCAAAGATGGCTACTGCACTATTGGATGACGTATATAAATAACATGTTGATATTCAATTAAAATCAAATAAAAATGTGTTTATTCAGAATAGAATTATAAAAATTACTTTATGAACATTTTGTAGTTGCTTTACGGGTTTTAACACGATAAAAATCCCTACTAATATTATAAATGTGAATGTAAGTTTGTTTGTTACGCTTTCACGCCAAAACTACTAGACCGATCATTATGAAACTTTGTACACATATTCCTGGAGGTATTAGAAATAACATAGGATACTTTTTATCCCGAAAAAATGTTCCTGAGGGATGCCATGGAATGATTTTCCACGATATCGAAATTTACGCGGGCGAAGCCGCGGGGCGCAGCTAGTATAATATAAAAGGTACTAGCGAAAATGTATACCTTCGCTCGACGTTTCGTCCGGGTTACACCAGCCGTGGTCACGAGCCTGCTTCTTGTTATTGTTTTATTATAATATGTTTATTGTTATTATTATATTTTCGCCAGTACCTTTAGTAAATTTTATCGTGTCTCACTCATAAAGTAACTACAAAACGTGTAACAAACGCGAAAGTCACAAACAAGTATTTTTGAACATCAGAAATGACATCTACCATTAAATTATACCATTGGTTTTATTAGGTACGTTACTAGGAACTTGTGGCTTCGCTGAGCTATTCAATTAGCATCACTGACCTTCGCAATAGAACCTTCATTATATGATAATGCCTCATCTTTGAGCAACAGTCGTGTACACTCAACAATGGGATGTTTTCTATTGAAGAGTTTGAAAAGTAATAGTGTATAATATGCTACAATTCGGTTAGTCGGCCAAAGTAATAGTCGGTGCATCTCTAATTATTGATAATATAATATTTATAACTTAATTCTAATTATGGTAAACTACGCCGAACATAATCAAATTATATAAGTTCAAAGTTCGAAAATAATTATTATATGTATACAATATGAGTAATAAATAATATAATGATAATAATATTTGTAGACTTTACACACCACGTTAGTCTTCGCCTCGTGCTAAGTACCGTAAGGACTTGTGTTACGGGTACTAGACAACGCAAATATATTTAATATGTTTTATAAATTTAAGAAATTTAATATATTTAAGATTATTATTATAGATATAATACATAGATAAACATCCATCGCCTTGGCGGGATTCGAACCCACGACCCCTGGCGCAACATGCTCAACTTATCCGAGCCCTGTACCACTGCGCCAGACTGGTCGTCAAATGAGTATGATACAGTTTTCTGATAATTATCTAGGGTTATATTTATGACTCTGAAAACAATTTCATATTATTTTATTGCCTTAGTGTGGTTATTTAACGCTTACACAAGTAGAATCTAACTGCCAATATATACGAAAATCAGCCTTAGGGCAAGTTTTGTTAATAAAACCAACCAACCAACTATGGAGAGTTAACTAACCAATACCCTAGTCCCTACATCTTACAGGTATAGAATGTATTCGAGATTATATCGTAAATAACTCCTCGTAGCTTGATGGTGACCGCATTTTTGTGTTCCGCCTTACGCCTTACACATGCGAATATTACGTGTCCATTGTAAGACGTAGCGAGAAAATAACTCCTCTTGTGTTCTAATAGCCTGGTACCTACACTAAATAGACATTAGGATCATATTGATTTAACCAAAGTAAATAGAAACCGAAATATAAAATTTTCTTCTAGATCAGGCAAAAACAACTAAAAGAATCGCACACCGAGGGTTCCGTACCAACGAAAGGTCTCTGCGACATTCTTTATCAGAAGAAAAGAAAATAACTTAGTTTTTCATAGCGTTTGTATGAACGACAAAGCTTTATTTGCGTTTTTTGAATATGTATTATTTCTCAAAAACAAATAATGATATCTCGCGCAAACCAATTTTCGTTGATAGTTTTAATTGAGATCTACAGCATATATATTTTTTTAGATTTCTCACTCTCTTATTTTAAAAGTTAGAGGGGGTGACTCATTTTTCCACTTTGGAAGCGTCTATCTTTCAAACGATTTATTTTGACGAAAAATGATTTTAGTAACCTTAATGTCATTTTTAAAGACCTATTCACAGACATCTCTCACATACAGATTGGATGAAAAAACAAATTTAGATTCAGTCCCATGTATGGAGTGCCCCCCCTTTATTTCTTAATTTATTTATTTTTATTCAAAATTCTAATGGCGGTTCACAGAATACATCAACCTACAAAGTTTCAACAACGACGGCCCAATAGTTTCTGAAAGAAATGGCTGTGACATACGTACGGGCAGACATGACGAATCTATAAGGGTTCCGTTTTTTGCCATTTTGGCTATAATAAATATATAATATAGCAGGGGTACTGAGAAATGAAAATGTCAGTTGCAGTTGACGACGACAGGGGAGGAAATTGACTGGTCTACGGCATATGTATGCGATGCACTGTAAAATGTATATTGGTATACATTTGAATGCGGTCTGTACGGTACTTGTTACTTGTCTGCCAATGTCTATCCTAGATCCCCGACCCTCGCAAATAACTTAAGCTTGGCTTTCACGTTGCGTTTCAGTACGGGTGCTTTATAAAGCCTTAATGCTATTAACATTTTCCGTATTGGAATGGGAAGGATTTATAATGGAATAACTAATTAAATTACACATTTATTGTGAATAAATAGTACTTAAGAGTGGAATAGTCTGAAATATATTTTCATTTTAATTGATACATTTTAGAAAAGTATGATGTGTATAAAGGTGTTCAAAAAATTAATAATGATTTTAATTGAATGTTAAATAATAAACATTATAAAAATACTTTATGTAGATACACATAAGATGCATGTACGCATACCTACGCCATGAATATATAGGATTAATATTCTATATCTTCGCCTCTTCAATAGGATCTTAGAAAAGGTTTAGATATCTCAATTTATAAAACTAAAGTTGTACAAGAACGTTTTACGGTAAAGGATATACCATAATAAAGATTTTATATAAATAACCGTTCATTTGTGTCCAACAAATCGACGGTAATAAGCGACAATTTAAATTCTTTTGCGTCACCGGTGGTTAGCGTACTTCAAACAAAAAGTCAACAATACATAATTCATAGTGGCTTAAACAAACCGAGATCATCACAACAAACGCGAATAACATTAGCTAAATGTTACAACAACGTAAGCTATTACGTAAGCAGCGCTGGCTCCAAGTGGTTGCTTAGGGGACTGCAGGCCCGAGGGCGGGGGCCCAAGGCTTAAGGGCATTCAAATCACTTTTGTACCCACAAGTGGCTGAATCTCAACTTCAAGGTCCCAAGCCCTGGGCCCCACCAGACCTTATCCGTCGCTGAACGTATACGATTTTTGACCCAGTGATTATGGGAGAGGTGCACATAAAAAGTAATTTACGGTCTCATTTTGATGAGCTCGAAAACGAGACAAAAAGTCTAAAACTTGTTGAATAAACGCGAAGTTTTGCGGGAAATCTATTAGTTGTAGTTATTTCGCCAACACCATAATGTAATAATGTATTGCTCTAGCGTTATATCTTACATCCAATGTGTTTCCAGTATATTGCGTGCCCCGACAAGGTTGGAATGTGATATTTTGTATATGTGTAAATGGACATTATGTATTTAGCATTAGTAAATTATTGGCTTAGACGTTTTATAAAGGGCACTTGTCGCCGTATGCTTCCTTAATTAGTGTTAATTCAATTAGTGTTAGTGCTGAAAGTCTGATTTGTAATAGACGTTAGCTTGGATTATGTTGATCAACACGTTTCTGGACACTGAGGATTTCGTACACCTGTACTATCCGGAAGATGAGCCGCCGGCGGCCCAGGGCTGCGGCGCGGGCGCGCGGCTCGCTTCCAAATACCCGCCGAGGACTCCGTCGCCTGACTACAAACAGGTAACTGAATATTACATGATGATGATGAATGTGATGTTGCTGTGATACCGACAGTTATGCTGTGATCGATGTTAAATGTTATCGCGCGGTACTGTGAGCGTAGAGAGCGTTTTCGGTAGTTGTTAGAACTCGCATACGAGGTTATGGAGTCGGTATCGACATAGAAAGTATCGATACTATACTCTGAGTAGTAACAATACTTCAAAGGTATCGATACTATTTCATTTGGAGCCAGGAGCCAGTGAGCAAATCCTTTGATGTACTCGTATCTTGTTTTTTATAATATCGTACCAGCCAACTTATATACTTCTACAAACTAAGACTTTTAAGTCGTAAAATTAACTTTTATAAAAGTATTTTTTTATCTTTACTTCGAGTTAAAGTATCGAGTACAGAAGTCTCGATATCGAAAGGAAAAACATCGATACCACAAAGTGTCGATACTTTTTGTATCTTTGCGGGCTAAGATTAAAATTCATATAATTGTGTATAGCGTGATGAGGGCTCGGTTTACGAATGTTACGATCTTTTGAATCACGCTTCAAACGTAACGATTAAATGAAAATGGCTATCGCATGCGGGTTCTGTGGCATGCGTGAAGATAAAACGCCTGCAACCTGAATAGGGGATCAACCGACCAAACCAATTAACTAGAGAGTAAGCACTTACCTATTTATTTTTCCGTTAATTATCATTTAAAAAATGTTAGCACGTTATTATAAAACATTAATGGACTGTGTTCATTTAAATAGTAATTATCTGGCAATATAGTTGCAAACAATAATGACTGACATAATTATTTCAGTTGAAATTGTGGTAAATTTATCCATTTCGTTATCAACAACAAGCTTTTATTATGTCAACTAAATCTTTGTGAATAAATTATCCCTTCTATATTTTTCTGGTGTATCGTAAGTCGTAACAAGCATAGAAGCTTTCACAATGCAGCGAAACTTTCTGTAATCTTATGCATAAAATATATTCTTTCAAATATTTCTTTGAGAACTTATTCACAAATTGTAGTTGTGCTTAAAATTTCAAGTCATAATAAGCATAATTATTTTCATAGAAATTGTCGAAAATTCAACCAATTTGTTGCCAACAACAAGCTTTCATTGTGTCAACGAAATGTGTTGTAATATTTGTCAATTTAATCTTTTCTATATTTCTCAGGAACCTTATTCAGAAATTGTATTTACACTTTAAACGATGTCAGAATAAGGCGAAACGATGTCAGAATATTTTAATAGAAATTGTGGTAAATTCAGCCATTCGACTAGCATTCATTATGTCAACGAAATATGCTGTAATCTTTCTGAGGAAATATTATAAAGAATATTTAATTCATTAATTTCATAGAGAACTTATTTAGAAATGGCGTACTTTAAACTTCGTGTGGTAATGCAATAAGCATTCCATCGTGACAAAAGACCACTTTTATTGTTAACGAGTATCTTGAGCTTGGGATTCTGTATACCGTCATGTTGCGGTTAACATGTTACTGCTTTAAATATCATATAATAACATTGTTATTTGAAGCACAGCGTTGTACATTTCTCAGTCAATTATTATTCACCTAAAATGTCTTTTGAATGCGCCAGACTGCTTCACAAATATTCCTCTGTGAATTGTAAAGCAATCAAAGTAAAACATTTTATTTATTTATCAAGTATATTATATTGTAGTTTTTGGAT
Source organism: Calycopis cecrops (assembly GCA_001625245.1). NCBI lineage: Eukaryota > Metazoa > Arthropoda > Insecta > Lepidoptera > Lycaenidae > Calycopis > Calycopis cecrops. Next base: position 231,832 of record LUGF01025510.1, read on the forward strand.
TGGATATACTTGTGTCTTCAAAAGGAATAGAACCTAACCGGGATTCCTCATTATAGTTCTACCGCAAAATAACATGCAGCTGAATTGGGCCTGTACGTACCTCTTACACGATAGCGGCGTAAAGTGACTGCTGTGCTGTCGCGTTTCGTGCGGTGTGTAAGTGACCGGTGGCCCATCGGGGGAAGAGAAAGGAGGTCAACGCTAGATGCGTTGATAACCTCTATGCAGTTGTCTATGGGCGTCGATAGTTATGAAATTGACAGTTCGTTTGCCGCCTTATATTGTAAAATACATTAGACGAGTATTCGCCATACTCTGTGGGACGTGTGGCTGTTACGTCACGCAGTCGTAAAATAATAGAAACCGCGTCGCTTATCGCTATGTGGGACGCATTGTTCACTTGACAACTCGCTGCGAGATTTCGTAGAATAAAACACTAGCTGACCCGACGAACTTTGTTTGTTGTTTTACTGACAAACGAGCAGTCGGAGCCCTTTTCGTGACTACCGAGTGCCGACGCCCATAGACATCCGTAGAGTTTATAAAGATGCCCTCATTTCTCCTCCCATCTACTTATAACCCGCACAAAACGCAAGAGAACTGCCACTTTATGCCAGTATTGTGTAATCAATTAAGCTATGCAGCGTGCTGCGTGGCACTACCTCCTATAGAACGGACTACCTCTTGCGATTTTCAAAAATTATAAAATACTAGCTGTTAAGTCGCGAAAAAAATATCTCTCTCAATCATTAATTTTGTCCCGATAAAATATCTCAGATCATCATCCACATGTCTCAGATTTCAGACCACAGTTCAGAAATTTTTGAAAAAAAGTAGGCCTAGTTATTGTTCGCGGCTAAGTTGCTTAGCAATTTGACCTTCTTCACTAATAATATTGCGTAAATTACACATATTATAGGTATAAAATTCTCGTGTCACGATGTTAGTTACCATAATCCTCCGAAACGGCTAGACCGATTCTCATGAAATTTTGTGCGCATATCCAGCAGGACTGCGAATTAATCAACATCTATTTTTCATCTCGATATTTCCACGGTATCGAAACTTACGCGGGTGAAACCGCGGAGCGTAGCTAGTACTTTATATAAAAATCGTTCAGAAAGAGATATATTTCCGATCGTAAATAATAATGACAAGTTGCCTGTACACAGGAAGCTTTTACTGCCACCGGAGACTAAATGTTCCTGTGGAGCGCAGAGAATTAATTTCCCGTACGTGAGCTGTATTTTAACAGAATATTATGTAGGAATATAGAATTCTGAGTAGGGATAGAATTTGTAAGAGATAGGCCACGCTACATGCATGCATGTAGCCGACTTGAACCGGTGAGGAGAGGTACCTCTCGCTTACATGAAACCGGTGTAAGGCTGTGCTGTCGCGTTTCGTGCGGTAAACAAGTAGCCTGTGACCCATGAGGAGGGCATCTGCATAAACTCTATGAGGCTGTCTATGGACGTTGGTAGTCATGACAACGTCTCCGACTGCTCGTTTATCTCCTTATGCTATAAAAAAATCCGGTGTGTGGTTTTTAGATGTAAAAATGGATGCTTGTAGGCATCAGTGAATACGTATTAAAGGCCTTTAAGTACTCTTTTCTTTCTGTAAAAAAACACACACATTTCAAGCCTTACTCTTGGGCAAGAGATTCGTCTCTTTCACAATATGCTGGAGAAGAGGGATGTCGATATCACAACGCATGCCTTCTGTTTCAAGTCGGACCGTTAGTCCCATAGATTCTTCAGCTTTATATTATTAATCTTCTGTGTAGATAAGATGGTTTACAAGTTACCTAAAACTATAAACATCAATAAGACCATTATTTATTTAGATTATATTATAAATAGTTGATATTTAGTCAATTTTACGGAAGTCGCTTGTCGCTGACCTTGTGCTGAACACATTAAATACACAATTTTCAAACCAGTACGACACCTATCTAGTTTTTTGATTGCTTGTGACATGCTAAAATCGATAACTAATTAAAATAACAAAATGTTTATGTTAGGAAACTGCCTCGATGTTTGACATTTATCAAAATATATAATAATAGCTGCGCCCCGCGGCTTCGCCCGCGTAAATTTCGATATCGTGGAAAATCATTCCATGGCATCCCTCAGGAACATTTTTTCGGGATAAAAAGTATCCTATGTTATTTCTAATACCTCCAGGAATATGTGTACAAAGTTTCATAATGATCGGTCTAGTAGTTTTGGCGTGAAAGCGTAACAAACAAACTTACATTCACATTTATAATATTAGTAGGGACTAGCTGCGTTCCGCGGTGCCACCCGCGTAAGTTTCGATCCCGCGGAAATGTCGAGATGGAAAATACACTGAAATACAATTCTCAGACTTACCCGATGTGCACATAGAATTTCATTTGTAAGAGGTAGTGCCACACTGCATGCGTGCATGCAGTCGAATTGGGCCGGCACGACCGGGGAGGTACCTCTCGCTTACACGAGACCGGCGTGAAGTGACAGCTGTGCTGTCGCGTTTCGTGCGGTGTGTAAGTAGCCGGTGGCCCATGGAGGTGGGAGGAGAAAGGAGGGCAGCGCATCTGTATAGCCTCTATGCGGATGTTTGTGGGCGTCGGTAGTCATGAAAATGGCTGCGACTGCTCGTTTGCCGTCCTATACCATAAAAAAAAAAAAAAAAAAAAGAATCGGTTTATCTGTTTCGGAGGAGAATGTACACGAGTAATTTATATACACATATTACACGAACGCGGTAAGTTGGGACCTGGCAAGAACGCGAAGAATGCTTTCCAGCCCCGCACTTGCCCCGATGTCGTCCTAATATGGCGACATCGGAGTTGGTGCGGACTGCGGGGGTAGAGAGCGGGGAACGGAATTCTTGCCAGGTCCCAACTTACCGCGTCCTTGTTATATGTGTATAGAGATTTCGAGAGTTTCCAACTTTGTTTGCGGGAGGTAAACTTCGGAGTTGTTTATCGGATCGGAAAGTTACATTATTCAAGAGTGACATAGGCTTTTATAACTAGCTGTGGCCTGTGGTTTTATTCGAGTAAAACCTATTCCCAGGTATCAATTTGGCGTAGGCGGGTCCAAGTGATTGTGGGACAATAGCTGCAATTAAAAATCCGCCTTTACTCGTTTTGGAAAGGCCCAACAGTAATAATAAAGAGGACAAATATTGACAAATCACCGGCAATTGAAGTAGGTTACATAGTATTTTTTTCTACATTAATTAATTATTTCATTAAAAAAGCTTTCATAGTTTTCGAAATCCTACTAATAGTATAAATGCGAAAGGTAAAGATGTTTGTTACTCTTTCACACAGAAACTACTGAACGGATTTTCATGAAACTTTACAGTAATATAGCTTTCATATCAGAATAACATAATAAGTTAAAATTTTGAACAATTTTTGTCGAACCCACGCGGGCGAAGCCGCGGGCGGAAGCTAGTTAGTAAATACAAGTACTATGTATTACTGTTGTTATAACAACCAACCACCAACCAAGTGTGTATGTTGTAGCCAAAATAAAGATTACTCTATTGCAAGACGTATTTCGGTATTTGTACAAGATGGTGTCGCATTTGGCTTAGACTTGAGTAGGTATTTGTGGATTAGCATCCTAAAACAGTCGAGTCTACACAGCGCTGGATACAGGTGTTGGCTCAGGGGGCTGTAGCCCATTGGACGGAGGACCTTGCCTCCGTCCCCTTCGACCGCCGCACGCTGCGCGCTGGATGCCCTCGAGCCGGTCTTGCGAGACTGGCTCGAGAGGCCAGCGGGTTTCCTCTCCTTCCGCCTTGTGCAGGTAATGACGGGCCACGGCTGCTTCGGCTCATACCTGCACCGAATCGGGCGGGAGGAGAGTCCGGCGTGTTGTCATTGCGGCGCGCCGGACGATTCGACACACCTTCGAAGTGTGCCTCGCGTGGTCGGAGCCGCGCCGCCATATGGTCGCGGCTATCGGCCCAGACCTGTCGCTCCCTAGTGTTGTTAGCGCTATGGTGGGGAGCGAAGAGGCCTGGGGAGTGGTCGCCTCCTTCTGTAAGCATGTGATGCTGCAGAAGGAGGCCGCGGAGCGTGCGAGGGAGGAGGATCCCTTGGCACCTCCGCATCGAAGACGGCGCAGGAGAGCGCGTCGGGCCTCTCCTTCGCGGCGGT
>LUGF01025510.1:260920-271666 GCA_001625245.1 Calycopis cecrops
CATAATGCTAATCTTAAGTACTGCAGAAACTATTAGACCCATAGGATGTTTAATTTAAATATTCTTTATGTTATGTATTCCCCGTAACATCGGCTCGCCGCCGATCACTACCTCTTAGGATAAGATTTAATTTTAAGTCAGTTGTATTTCGCTCTTGCTTGTGCTAGGTCGCCTTGGCAAATAAACGCTTTTTAAAAAGTCTATCTCTACATCTCCCAACCTAACTCGAGTAAGGCAAAATTTCCCGGGAATTCTCGATTCGAGAAGTCTCGAAGAGAAACCCTAGTCCCAGGACAGTTTTAGCTTTTCCCTCGAGGTCCCTGAAAACATATCAAAGAGTCGTTTGGTTGCCCCTGTCGATCCTGGTGACATAGTAGCAGCGGTTTAAAAAAATGTGTGACCACACAACTGAAGTAAAACTTCTTAGATACATGAAATGGCTATGAGAGGGAGAAAGAAAATGTGCGCTCGAGGAACATTTTGGTGACAATTGAGGCCTATAAACATCCATTCAAACCAAAGATTACGTAGATCTTTTATTCCTCTAATTAGCCATCCATTCCAGGCTCATAAATCCCACGAAACGCGTAAGCATAGCATGCATATAATACAGGTACGTCGTGCTAACGACATACCTCCGTTTTGGTCCGATTTGGCTGTAAGCAACACCTACGTGTCTTGCGAAACTTTCGCATTTAATTTGAAATAACTAAATGGATATAAACACGCTACTGCAGCAATCAGTGCTGAACATGTGGTTTGCCATTTCACCGCGCCATAGAGAACATGAGATGCTTTCTTTGTTAAATTAAACACGGTATTCCACGCTACACACGTACCTACAATGGCGGAATCTAAACATAAATAATCTGTGTCAGCCCTGACGTGAGACTAGAGTTTACTCCAGAATCTGAATGATTTTTGAAGCATTTATTCCGTTAGACGTATGCGATATGGGCGCGGTAAAGCGTCGCACTGTTGTCTCTTGCATTGCTCTATGTCAGACGACACTGGTTTATACTCCTTACCTTTTCATACCGCGTGCCTTAAATCGTTTTTAAGGAGTAAGGCTCCAAAAATTTGGTGTTTTTGGTATGAACTCTTTGGAAGCTGCTCGACTGATTATTGTGATATTACTGTGTATTACTCATTAGCTACAGATAACTCTTAAGGAAGGAAACTTATAACATTAGTATGGGCTAAAGTTTATTTTAACCTTTGATACCAATATTTCCAACTAATAGAAGCACTGGTGAAGCCACAGGGTGCAATATGTATCCTTACTAATATTGCAAATGTGAATTTAAGTTTGTTTGTTATATTTTCACGCCAAAACTACTTAACCGTTAATCTTGAAAAGTACACATTCTTAGAGGTTTTATAAAGGACATTTTTATTACAATTGCGGACGAAAGCAAAGCCGCGGATGAAAGCTAGTGTATATTATAAAGTAGTAACATGATCAGTTGATTGCAGGTCTAAAAGCCCTACAGTTGGTGCTAGTTAAGCAAGGAAACCAATTTGAAGCGAATAGCTGCTAATTGGTTACTCAATATGAACCGGCTTCTTGGAAACAGAGCCGAGGGTTTGCCTTGTTCTATCGATCCGTGTTTCATTGTAAATTAGAAGTTTGTTGAATTCGAAAATGAATATTCAATGATATTTGTAGAAGCTGTGGCAGCCCGTCAGGGCTAGGGCTATTCTGTCTGAAAATTCATTCAATATGCTCATTCCTCTCTAAGCATTTTGGGTTGCGTTTGCCTTAAGAGAAACTCCGGTGCAAGAAGAAAGGAGATAATATACTTTTCAATCGGATTTTTTTTTTCAACAAACACAGCTAAGAACCAATCTTATTAATATTATAAATGCGAAAGTTTGTATGTTTGTTTGTTTGTTTGTTTGTTACTTCTTCACGCAAAACGCAAAAAAATTCATAAAAATCGGTTCCTGCTGAACCGATTTTTATGAAATTTTGCACGCACGGGTAACTTGGATTAACACATAGGATAGTTTTTATCCCGAAAAAAATGTTCCTGTGGGATGCCATGGGATGACGCACCACACAAGACGTCAAACATAAAAGACGCAGTTTTATCGTCAGGTGTTAACTAGGTCTTACTGCCCCCTTCAGGTACGGAACCCATTATCAATGTGACTTTTTTTGGTTATCAGGTGTCATCGGAGAGCGAGATGAGCGAGAGGGAGAGGTACCGGTCGCCGCCGCAGCCGGAGCCGCCACCGGCGCACCGCGTGCGCGCGCAGGACGTGTACCCGCGTCTCCGCACGCACTACGACGAGCCGGGCGCCGAGCCGGGCTTCACGCCCATATGCGGCGAGTTCATACAGGTGCGTGCGAGTGAGTCAGGTGTCACCGGAGAGCGAGAGGGAGCGATACCTCGGCATGAGTATTGCATCTGTGCACGCATACGTGATCCCATTTTGATTGCTTTTCACACTGACAATAAATGAACAAGGCTGATAATGATAATGAAGTCGTAGGTGCTAATTTCATAGTCCTTGTTTCTGACCATTTTGTGCTACCAGGAATAAAATAATATAATACGGGAAACCAAATCACCGTAACGTCAAAAATTAATAATAAATGTTATACACGTCCAATATATACAAGTCCTATAAAAATGCTTGCGAGCGAACGCTACAAAATGAAACCAATAATTTGTTGAAGCTTTTCTAAAGGAGGATTACCTGGAAAACCGATACAGTAATTAAAATTATTCATATTGCGAACACACGAGTAATAACGCTTTTCACTTGACTAAAGGGTGCTTTTTCATTCGGCGAAATAAAAGCGAAAAATAATTTTTTTTCTCTGGATTTTGTATTTAGTTAAACTTCACTTTCATTCTACAATAAAGCATCATAAATGCATATCTTATTAGCTAAAATGTCCTTTTTAGGGTTCCGTATCTCAAAGAGAAAAAACGGAACCCTTATAGGATCGCTTTGTTGTCCGTCTGTCTGTACGTCTGTCAAGACCTTTTTCTCTAAAACGCGTTAAGGGATTAAGCTGAAATAAGTCAAATACGGAGGTCAGTTACGTCTTGATGCCTTGAAAAAATCACACTTCTAAGTTAACGCAATAAAAAGTTACAGCCAATTATTCACAAATTTTGTATGAAAACGTACTTTGTCGAAAACCAAAAATTATCGAGTACTTCCCGTTGACCTGGAGTTGTGAAATTTGGCAAGAAGTAAGAACTTGTAGCACATATATATGAATAAATCTGAAAACTAGTAAATTATATGTAGATCATTAGAAAAATCATTATCAACTTATAACTGTCATTCGTTGCCTACTAAATGTGTGTGAGCAACCGCTTATTTTGGGCGGTTATTGTGTTAACTTAGAAGTGTCATTTTTGTCAACTTAAACGGCAGGCGTAAAGTTATAATAATTGAAAATCATGCATTACGTTTGGATTGTTCTTCCCATTCATACGGAACCCTCGGTGTGCGAGTCGGACTCGCACTTGGCCGGTTTTTTTGGTTTCGCGTGCAAATGCATTTACGCACCCCATCGATCCTGAGTGGGTGCATGGGTGATGGGACCCGTGACTGAAATTTTACTAAGGTGTCCCGGGTATGGCAGGAACTGGGCACCTCAGTGACTTGCCTGTCCCTTGTAAGTAGGCTTGCCAAATTATGAATTTGCGGGAAATATTAATTTCAAATGCGGGACAAGGGTTAAAACAGCGGAATCCAACTAGTGATGGGGGATTGTTGCAAAAAAAAAATTGGAAGTTTATAATTAATATTCGATATTAGGCGGGGAGTTGCGTCAATGAGCTCTTTTTTTAGTTCGCGATGTCTACAATGGTTGTTATTCGATTTCTCGTGAAACAGTGTAAATAACCGGCGTGGACCAAAGATTGTAATAAGTAAAATAAAAACACTTTGTTAAGAACATTTTAAATTAGGTACTTTCTAAATGACTATATTTTGCGTGGCCTATCATTTGGCCAGCCGACTATCAGTGGTGTTCGAGAAGCGGAGGAGAGAAACATTATTTAATTAAATTTCAAAGTTACTATTGAATTACGCCATGTAAATCTTTATAAAATATGCTATGCGGAACCAAAGTTGATCTTTAATAGATTATTTCCATTTACGAGTAATTTGCCTTCAAAATACTCAATTTCGGCACTTTTTACCGATAGCACCCTTAACGAGTTCCTGATCCGATTGTAATAAAACTCGATATTCATGCTACTCAACAGTAATTATACTGAACAAGTTCTCAGGTTCACACCCAGATTATGTAAATACTAATTTCCTTGAAGCTAGTTCTCTTCCGATTATTATGTGAGTCAACATTCATTAAAAAAATATTAAGTATTGTTTATAAAGTATTGTTGAGTAATAAGTAACTAATCATGGCCCTGCTGATGCAATTGTGGCTTGTTTTATTGTATAAGGGGGCAAACGAGTAGTCGGGGTCATTTTTATGACTACCGACGTCCATAGACATCCGCATACAGTTTATACGGATGAGTTGCTTTGCTTCCTCCTTCTACCACGGACCACCGGCTACTTACACACCGCACGAAATGTGCCAGCACAGCTGTCACTTATGCCGGTATCGTGTAAGCGAGATGTACTTGCTTGTCATGCAGCGTGATGCATGCAGCATGGCACTACCTGTTACAAATTGCTCTGCGTATAATCACACTTCGAAATTGAGGATGTTATGTCTGTCAAAGTGGAGTTGGAACTCTTAAAATTATTACCAAGAGCGCAGGGAGCCGCTGGATGCAAGCAACTTTTTTTTTACGGGCTTTGGCTCACCACTCGTTCCCACCGCTGTTACTCCTGTGTCGCCAGGGCCAACAGCGGCAACCACACTTGACCCTTTGATATGATCGCAGGGAACCCGAGGGAAAAGCTAAATCTGTCTTGGGACCCGCAACGACTTTAATCAGAAGAAAGTAGAAGTAGGAAGTAATTCCAATTTCCCTCCCTAATCAAAGCGGGAGACAGTACAAGATTGTAGTGACTTGAATAAGCCAAGAAGTAGAGAGAGTAGCCAGGTCTAAGCCCGGCTATGCAAGCAGCATGTGGCTACCAGTGGCGCCCTCTGGAGCAGGCTTAAGTCCAAGCAGGAGACTTCTTCTGGCTGCTGCTGAATGAATGAGCACCAGGACAACTACTACTCTTGTAGACAGAAGTTCTTATGGCAGAAGGGGTACATACTCGGTACATATGGGGATATCTACACGAAATACACAATGAGAAACTGTATATACCGTAGTACCTCTCAAGGCTTATATATTGGGTGATAAGTAAATGCTAGGCTTGTAAATAAGGTAATTAGTTGCTAATAAATAGTAGTAATTGAATTAAACAACGTTTAGTATGCGCGGAGTACAAGTTCATCGGCAGGTCGGGTTGAACGCACTAAACTATGACGACGTGACATAGATACAGCGCGATTGTAGGGAATAGATAAAGGCCCATGCTAGATACACTATGCAGTGCAGTCGGAAGCCAATTATTGCCGACCCATGCCCACTTCGTACGGCATCAAAGGGAATTGTTCAATCATAATAAAATGTAGCCAATTCCTGATATAGCTTTCTATTTTGAAAGAATGGTTTAAATCGGTAAGTTTTAGGCCAAACGAAGAAAAATCACTCTTCTCTATGATATTAGTATTATAGGCTATAGACAGACTATAGGACCATTAAATATGGTTAGGAGGCTGCTTTACAGACTCGTTTGTTTTAAATGGCTTTAAGACTAATTTATTTTAGGTTGGAATCAGCGGCCCCCCTGGGTATTTCCGGACCGATACGACCTAGGGATCTTTAATCTTATATAATATAAATATATAATTAAATAATAATCTTATTCTTTCCTCTTAGGTCGGCAACGCATCTGTTAGACCTCTGGTGTTACGGATGTCTGTGGGCGTTGGTGATCACTTTACATCAGGTGACCCAACTGCTCGTTTGCCTCCTATGCTAAAAAAAATTTTTAGGTTCGTCAAAAAGGTCTTTTTTTATGGCATAAAGCGGCATAAAAGCAATTGGAGTCATTTTTATGACTACAGGCGCCCATAGACTACCCCCGTCATCCTCCCTCCATGCCACCGGCTTCCGATTTCACTGACTCAGTTTAGCACTACCGGCATCCACTCAACTCATAACTCTCTCTATACCTAGGTTACCTACATCGATTTATAGGTAAAAGCTTTAAGAAATCGAAGGCAAAAATACAAGAACAGTTGCATCGGATCAATCTCTAGAAAAGTATTTATCGGCACACCCTGGGTGCGTCCCAACTCCCAGCCCAATGTCTCCTCAAAATGATCTATTGGAGGCTGCGAATTCCCTAGAGGAGGATCAATCTGTTTTACTCGATACTTTAGTACTACTTTGGTGTCATTCTAATTTATGCTCTTTTATTAATATTATCTTATCCGATACCCTCTGTGATGACGCTGGGCTGCATATACAGAATAATGTTTAAGGAATTTTGTAGTCTTATAGTTACGTATTAAGTTTATTAGTATTTTATTTTAAACTAGCTGTGCCCCGCGGTTTCGCCCGCGTTCCACATTTAATAAACCTCGCTCACGTGCTCAGAAATCTTCATGGGCCCATGCACAAATAACGTAGCTAAACATCATCACATGATGCATAGTTAACGATTCTATAACGGACATACAGACAAACATTCGTTTATATACAGAAAATGAAGACAATGTTTACTGAGGTGTGAAATTTTCCTGAATGCAAAGTACCGATGTTATTAGGGTTTGCAAAAGCGTGTACAATTTATTTTAGCGTTCGAAATACACCGGATTCACCAGGAGGTTATTAAATCTCTAGCGAAGCAGAAATCAGGGAGCTTATTTCGTCGCCTATTAAAAATTTATTGAACTGGAATGTTTTCTTCGAAATAAATCGTTTATAAACGGATAAAAAAGTATTGAAATTAAATAAGATGAAGATGAAATGAAATGGTAATGTTTTTCGAAATCCTACTAATCCTACTAATATTATAAATGCGAACTCGTTAAAATAAATGTTTTACTCCTTCACGAAAAAACTGCTGAACCGATATTTATGAAATTTTGGCACACACATAGAGAGTAACACATAGGATAGTTTTTATCCCGAAAAAATGTTCCTATGGGATGCCATGGGATGATTTTCTATTTTCCACGGGATCGAAATTTACGCGGGTAAAACCGCTAGCTAAATAATTATAAAAATTAATCTGAACGTTTCTCGACGAACTCAATTAGATACCGGTTTAACCCTGGCCCTGACCTGAGAATAAAGTAAACAAATTATTGACCACTGAAATTAAATTACAGATATAGCATGGTATATTATCTCCAAGCAGCCTTATTAATAAACATAGATTAATTTTAGTCCAAGTATTAAACTACAATTTATCAAATTAGTTATTGTTTATGTGTTTATTACTAACGAATTTGACATATTCTAATTTAGTAATTCAATACTTGTAGTTGGATCTATGTTTATTAAGGCTGAAGATGGTATCTCTCATAAGTCATTATTTCAATTTATTAGCTTATAATGTTCTTTACCACACAAACGTCCTCAAATTTATTTAAAACTGTTAACTGACAGTTTTCGATGGTTTTCTGGGATTTTTTTGTAGAGACGTATACATTGTTTGGTATATGTGCTGGTACATCGTTTCTATTTCGTTGTGTTTCTAATTTCTATCATGATAAATAAAAAAATATCTGTGGACTTTACACACCACATTAGCCTAGCCCTAAGTACCTTAAGGACTTGTGTTACGGATACTAGACAACGGAATATATTTAATATGTTTTATAAATTTAAGAAATGTTGTATGTTTAAGTTTTTTATTATAGAAATACACATAATACATAGATAAACATCCATGACCTAAACGGGATTCGAACCCGCGACCCCTGGCGCAAAATGCTCCACTAAACCGAGCTCTACACTGCGCCAGCCTGGTCATCAGGAATATGATGCCTATAAGTTATCAATTATCATCATGGTAATCTCTTATATTTAATTCAATTATATTTTTACACAAATACAATAATTATGTAATGTGTGTAAAAATAGAATTACATAATTACTCAACATTTTCTAAAATGTGTTGAGAATAAATTGTCAGTCTAATTTCCTTATAATTGGAGTGTAGAGGCGGTGTCAAAATGCCAACGTACTTGATTACTGCAACAACATACCAGATACCGTACATACAATTTAGCATTTAATTAACAAATCTAACTTGAGCATGAGCGTTGAACGAATACAAATGTTTCGTTGAAGCCGAAATTGACGGGAATGGATAGTAAGAGGTAGTGTCATGTTGTTTTGCAGCCGATTTGGGCGGACATGACCGAAGAGGTACCTCTCGTGTACATGATATCGGCGTAAAGTGACAGATGTTCTGTCGCGTTTCGTGCGGTGTGCAGTCAGACCATGGAGGGACGAGGAAGGAGGGCAACGCATCTGTGTAACCTCTGTGTGGAATGTGGATGTATATGGGCGTCGGTAGTTATAAAAACGGCTCCGACTGTGAGTTTGCCCTTTTGTACTATAAAAAAAATAGTCATCAGCGTGTGTACCTCTCTTCCTCCCCCCTCCAACGAGATGTCAGCTGATTTGACGATCATGTTTTAAGGAAATAGATCTTTATTAATGCACAGCCGCCTTTGTGTGCGCTTATTGTATTTTATTGCTTCTTTGTGTGTATTGTCTGTATGTTTCGTAACGTGCACAATAAGGAATATTTCATTCATTCTATTCATCAAATCTTGTGTAATGTCAGGCGTCCGTCACTCGCTCGAGGTCACGCGTTTTATACCTACGGCTCGGGCTATCTTCGAAGATATCGGCGACACAGGGCCGTCGCACGCTCGCGTGTTCACATATTATGCACTGTACGATTTTGTTTTTGATGTATTAGGTACGTATTTATTATTAGGTATACGTAATGTATTTCCAAATACTTACTTTTTAAATACTTATTCAAGTTTCTACCTGTTTATTAATATCGAGTAAAGAATGCTTAAAAATTGCTTTTTTTTTGTCGTATGGAAGAAAATGTTTGATATTTACTTAATTTTTATTTAATTATTATTTATTCTGTGAAAATTTATGCGTCCTAGCTATCATGGTTTATGACTAGTTTTTATGATTTAGTCTAGTGACAGACATACAGCGGAGGCTTAGTAATAGGGTTCCATTTTTACTTTTTAGGTACGGAACCATAAAACATACATGTATTGTATACATAAACATTATGTAGGTACTACGTACTTAGGTGCTTATTTTTTCTAGTTCCTATCTCGTTGCTTTTTTTATAATACCTTTAGGGGACATACGATCAGCCGGAGCCAAAAAAAGTACAATAAAACAATACAAATTTAAACTTTTTTATAGTTACCTTTACAATGTATTTATCCGTTTTTATTTGTACTATGGATTATTCCATCTAAAAACAACTTTATATTCATGCTGAATAATATGTATACATCTATTACACTAATAATTCACGAATAAAATTATTAATAGGTATTTCACAATATTTGTTTTATTATTAAAATCATGTTACTACCAACCCTATCGTTATCTTTCTATGACGCGTTTGCACGTAATCCATACAATCTGCATCTCTGTGTGCGCGTAAATAGGGTGCATTTTTCTTCGTTGCGAACATGAGCGAGATTTTGTAGGTATTTATAGCGGTAGGTATTTGCACTTTTGTATGGGAGTGAAGTATCTGTTAGGTTTATTAATCTGTGGTAATGTGCCTTCTAATTTATTCTAGCTAGAATAAAACAATGACAGATATACGTCTGCACTGTATCTGGTCTATTACTGCTACCTTTAAGGTTTTAAATAAATGGAGACCCCGCGAGTGCATATAGCACAAAATTCTGGCAAATTCAGTGGGAACGCGGTAGCCACCCGCTAAATTATATTACACGCACACACAAGTAATGCCTCACACTTGCATAGAAACCTTTCATTGTGTATCTTCAAATGGGCCATTCTTTGGCAGGGAAACGCCTGTAAGTGGCCTCTCTGCTTGGTTAAATACTCAAAGGCTCGTAGATGTAATTCAGAGCTGGCGTTGGCGTAACCCGTTGCGTTCTCTAATGTATAGATATTCGTATATATGCTCCTCCCTCCACGGGCCGCCGGCAGCTTACAAATTGCACGAAACTCACAGCTGTCACTTTACGCCGGTATCGTATAATAATAATAATGTCCTCCCAGCCGATTTCGGCCACGGCGGCCGTCTATAAAGACGAGCCAGATGCGCTGGACATATTATAGTGCACAAGTGTGCGCGCAGACACAAGTGCACTCTCTATTCCCTCACTCTCATATTCCGATGGGACGGCAATCCGACACGACCGGTGAGAAATCAGGCGCAGGACCGACGGCTTAACGTGCTCTCCGAGGCACGGGGGTGTAACACCGCCAACTTGCTGACTCCGGAGTCCGGACTGTTATTAGAAATTGAAAAATCCCAATAGCAATTTTTGGTCCGACCCGGGATTCGAACCCGGGACCTCACGTCTGTGGTTGAACTAACCACTAGACCACGAGGCAGTCTTAGACGCCGGTATCGTATAAGGCACAAGTGAAAGGTATCCCTCGGCCGAACCAAATCGGCTTCATGCAGCGTGGCACTACCATTTCCTCAATAGTTGACCCTTCTCTGTTCCAGTGGGTGGGGCGCACGACGGACGGC
>LUGF01025510.1:273605-288506 GCA_001625245.1 Calycopis cecrops
CCAACTACCGCCTGCACATGCAGCCGCGGCGGCGCGGCGCGCTCGGCGCCTCGCTGCCCCTGCGGCTGATAGACGCGCTCGAGATACGGGACCTGCTCACGCTCATCATACTCTGCAAGCACGGACGGCAGCTCAAGTGAGTAATGACTTGACTTGAATGACATGGTTAGGGGGGCAAACGAGCAGTCGGAGTCATTTTCATGGCAACCGACGCCCACAGACATCCGCACAGAGGCTACACAGGTGCGCTGCCCTCCTTTCTCCTCTCACCTCTACGGGCCACCGGCCCATGAAACGCCACAGCACAGTTGGCACTTCACACTAGACATCCGCATAGACGTTATACAATGCGTTGCCCTCCTCCCTCCTCGCCCTCCATGGGCCACCACCAGACTGTCCCTACCGATATCGTGCAAGCGAGTGGCACCTCCCCTGTCGTGCCGGTCCAATTCGTGTTTTGCAGTTTTATTCACACATAATAAGTTGTTAATCAAATATGTATGGAAAAGACTTATCAACCTACAGTCATTATTTATATTAAACTTTTCGATAATGCTTGAAAAAAGACTTGATAATGGCGCCAACCTTATCACCCGTCACCCGCGATAACTGATAACGTGAATTGATTTATGTTTTGGAATTAATACTACAATGATATCCAAATATCAACTCACAACATTAAGTCAAGTTTCTTTTTGGCCGATTTACTTAGGGAGGGGGTGAGGCCCATGAGGGGGAAGGAAGGGGGAGGGAAAAGCACTAGTCCTCAACGCGGATTATGAACTTACTTAAAGAGAGGAAATTGATGAAACGATGTTAAGATAGTGTAGCCTCCTTGGACTGCCTATAAAAATGTGTTATGGAGTGTAAGGGTATCATTTTCATGACTACCGACACTAATAGACATTCGCATAGAAGCTATACAGATGCGTTGCCTTCTTTAGAGCGCCTTCACACATAGCGTCGGTTCAGCGTAGGCGTTCGATGAACGTATGCGCAGCGCAGACGTGCGTGACGCGTTGTCGCAACTTTACTTCTACAGTTAATTGTACGCTGCGTTAGCGCGGCGCAGACGTCACACAATTAAAACAAAAACAAAAAAAACACGCGACATTTTCATCGAACGCCTACGCTGAACGCTAGTGTGAAGGCGCTCTTACTCCTCTCCCCGTGGCTACTTGCACGCCGCACGAAACCACTTACTTTACCATTTATTAGTAATCAAAATATCAAACGACAATATATTATATCATCTTATTTCCTACGACAAAATGCATTTTACCCGCAGAGGCCTATTTTAATCAATTTATGGAGCAATAATGGGCTATAATTCACTCATACAATCTTGTACGGTTTATTAATGTTGTTAACTTCGCACGCCCATGGTTTTTAATATCTGTGTTTTCAATACGCTGTCAAATTGACTGTTGAGCTGAGCTGAGCTGAGTTTGTTTCACCGGTTTTTTCTCAGTTTTCCGTAGGGTCTAACTGGTGACGTTGATTAAAATAACGCCCCATTAAAATTATTATGAACTTTAAAAACGTCTTTCCGGCCTTATTAATATGATTTTTAAATACAAACTTTCGCTACTATTTTTGATGTTCAAAGATTTGATATTTATATTAAAAGCAAAAATTATAATAGGGAAGCTAATATAGCTAAATCTACCCAATGTGTGTCCCAATGAGCACTTTAGGCATTAAGTACCTGCAAAAGAATGTCAATGTCATATTGACATTTAGTATTTTCGTACTCAATTTTAATTTATACAAATATATGTCTAACGATAATATTAAGCATGTTAAAAGTTCATATTTCAGCCACCAGTTGGCGTGACAGTCTTGAATGTCATAAATATTTTGACTTCTATTAGCCCTATCTTATGTACATACATACATAGATCAGTTTGTTTTATTACATGATAAGATATGAGGACAATGTAAAAATGATTATATCTTCAGCCCATCTTTGTTTTATTGTTTTTTATCTTTCGACTGTAGCGTTACAGTGAAGGTCTGATTTTTATGTCAAGGAATCTTTTATTAGACACTCCACTACAACTTACAATGTCAACAGTGAAGTTGCTCCTTAAATCATTCAGTAGTTCCATACTGCAATGCAAACGTATTGGTCGGCATGACCGAAGTACGTCTCTCGCATGCCACCGTGTAGTGGCACGTATGTCGCGTTTCGCGCAGTTTGTTAGTTTGCGATGGCCCATAGCGGAGTAGGAGAAAAGGAAGACAACGCATCTGCTTAATAAGTCATGATGTCTATGGACGTCGGTAGTCATCAAAATGATCCGCTTGCTCGTTTGTACCCTCATCTACTTAATATTATAAATGTGATTATTAAATAGTTTTGGCGTGAAAGCGTAACAAACATGTTTCGCTTTCACGCCAAAACTATTTAACCGATCATCATGAAACTTACACATGTTCTTAAAGGTATGAGAAAGGACAAAGGAAAAATCTGATTTAAAAAAAAATAGGGACGCGTGCGAAGCCGCGAGTAAAAGCTATTCTATAAACATGTATAAAAATTAATGTCTGTATGTGCTTTATAGAATTGTAAACGATGCATTTGATCATTATCTTATTGTTGTTGTCGAAATGGTTGTGCATGGGCCTACACAGGTTTCCGAGTTAGGACTTTCAAATTTTCAGTGGACGAAAAAGGGGGGTGAAGTTTATTAATTGCACAGCTAGTACTATATAGGGGGTGAAGTTTATTAATTGCACAGCTAGTACTATATAGGGAGTGAAGTTTATTAATTGCACAGCTAGTACTATATAGGGGGTGAAGTTTATTAATTGCACAGCTAGTACTATATGGGGTGAAGTTTATTAATTACACAGCTAGTACTACATAGGGGGTGAAGTTTATTAATTGCACAGCTAGTACTATATAGGGGGTGAAGTTTATTAATTGCACAGCTAGTACTATATAGGGGGTGAAGTTTATTAATTGCACAGCTAGTACTATATAGGGGTGAAGTTTATTAATTGCACAGCTAGTACTATATAGGGGGTGAAGTTTATTAAATGCACAGCTAGTACTATATAGGGGATGAAATAGGGGGAGAAGTTTATTAATTTTACAGTACTATATTAAAATTTAATTTTATTTTACAGTACTATATTAAAATGTCTATTTTCCAGATGCACGTTCACAACCGGAGAACAGTGCCTGGAGTGGTGGCGGCGGCTGAACACGGCCATCATACCCGTCACCTCGGTGCAGGAGACCTTCGCGGCAGCCTACGCGGCCTGGGCCAAGGAGCAGCCCCCCTCGTCGGTGCACCGCGCGCTCATCAGGGCTTCGGTAGCGCCCCAGCCGCACTGGTTCCAGTCGGAGGTACGTTTGAGTTTCAATTTCATGCACATAAGAGGTAGTGCCACGCTGCATGCATGCAGCCGAATTAGGTCACTGTTATGTTTTTAATAACAATAATTAAGCAGTATACACTTATTATTTATTTAGTTTTACATAGTCTGGCCATGGAGTGTAATTCACATCAACGCAGTGCGTGAGGAATGGCTCCATAGACAATAGACACTATAGACAATACCGTAACAGTCACGACTGGGGAGGTACCTCTCGCTTACAAGAGACCGGCGTATTGTGACAACTGTGCTGTCGCGTTTCGTGCGGTGTGTAAGTAGCCGGTGGCACATTGAGAGGGCAACGCATCTGTATAACCTCTATGCGGATGTCTAATGACGTCATGTCGGTAGTAATCAAAGTGGCTCCGACAGTTTCTTTGTCCTCTTATAGGTACTAAATACCTATAATAAAAAAATTATACAGTAATAATAATACTCATTCTGCTATGTGAAGAGGATCTTAGTCATACCTGCGGTATAATAAGACAATTATACGCGTGCCTATACCAAATTAACCTTAACACCTTGGCAGAGTCTCTAACCAGCGTCGGGTTTAGATTCTCTGCGGATAGGGTTGTCAGACGGAAGTACCAAAAAATAAAATAAAAGGGTATTTTTGGATTATGGCCGGGACACGGAAAATATACATAATTCTGACAGAGTTATCTTTTTTCGGGACTCTGGACACCACATACAATGGACAATCCCGGCGAATCCAGCCCCTGCGGGGAGGTATCTGTACAAAAACTCTATCAATTGGTTGCACTTTCTAATGAAAGTTGCCTATTGTTCTTAGTAAGTAGTAACTACTAGCTTCCACCCGCAGCTTCGCCCGCGTGGATTTCGGACATGGAGATAAAATACATATCAATCAACCTTCCTCTTGAATCACTCTATCTATTAAAAAAACCCATCCAAAGCTGTTGCGTAATTTTAAAGATCTAAGCATACAGACACGGACGGCGGAAAGCGACTTTGTTTTATACTATGTAGTGATTCTACTTTTCCTTCCCTTTTAATGGAATTAATTAAGTATTTCAATAAAAATTTCAATAATTAGCGGTTTGCAATACAAAAAAGCCAGCCAGTGTTAATTAAATACGGTTTAATTTTATTTTTATAGCATAAGTGGGCAATCGAGCAATCGGAGCCATTTTCATGACTACCGACGCCCATAGACATCCGCATAGTGGCTACATCTGTGTTGCCCCCCTTCCTCCGTAAAACAAATATATTTTTGAAGAAAAAGTATCCCGTGTCCTTTCTTTTACCTTTAAGAATATGTTAAGAATATGTATCGGCGGAATAGTTTTGGGGTGAATGCGTAAGAAATAAACATACAATTACATTTAAAATAGATTAGTAGTATTTTTCTATTAAAATCTCGAATAACTTGGCTAAACCGCATTGAAAACAATGCCATCGGTAGAATAGAATACACACACATATAGTTACAGAGTACCTACAGACATACAGTTACATAATCCAAGCAACAACAACCCTGACTTTAGCCACCGATAAAAACATAATTAGTTTTTTTGCGCACCGTACCGAAAGTTTAAAAAACCCGTGAACCGCAAACTCGCAAATAAGTAGTTCACCACTGCATACTATTTGTTGTTTGCTTATACAGTGGACCCCCGATAATCCGGCCCCTGTCTGATCCGGCGCCCCCTGTAATCCGACATGACTTTGAATATGTATTACATCTGTATTTGACAATCTTCGCTAATGTAGATCACGCAGGTTTGAACAGGTTACAACTCGTACGCGCCCCGCTATTGTGCTCAACGCGTATGCATTGTTTTACTTAGTTAGTTTGAATTTGACTACTTGTGATAGAGGTACGGCCTAGAGTGAGTTCTAGTAATGTCATCACAATTGGATATGTAATTTGTCGGATTACAAGGTACACTTTTGTAAAAAATTCCGGACTATAGGGGGTCTTAGGCAGTGCTCTGTAATCCGACAAATTCGATAGTCCGACACTGCTTTGCATAATGTTTGTCGGATTACCGGAGGTTCACTGTAATTAGTTTAGTTTTATCTCAGCACGGACTACGTCACAGCTGTTAAATAAGTACGATAAAAATTGTCGACCTTAGAATATTTTGTAATGTCATCGGCAAACATCTTCATTTATTTATTATTATTTTTTTTAACAGTATAAGGGGACAAACGAGCAGTCGGAGCCTTTAGATTACTAACGCTTTTCTCTTCTGGTTCTCTCTGGTTGTTTTCTTTTCTCCTCCAATGGGCCACAAGCCGTCCGAAACGTGATAGCACAGCTGTCACTTCACGACCGTAGCTATCACGTGAGCGAGGTACCTCCTGCCGGCCCAGTCCGCTGCAATGCACGCCTCTACCTCTCACTAAACATTCTCTTGTCAAGATCGCGAAATAATGTAAACAAACCTTTTTGGGGTCAATTATCACATCTAAGGTTAAGCAAATATCGAATTAATTAATGCACATAATAGAACAAATGAATGATAATGATTGTCGATCATTCTTTCAATACATGTTGAAATATCTGTTTATAGTACACGGATTTGTTTAATCGATTATCTGGCAATTGCGCGTATCGAGTCGTCGCACCGATTTTTCAGAGTGTAATATATCGTAATGCCTAATGCGACGGCTACATCCGATCCGATTTTTCAGTAAATCGATTCGGATACATTTAATTGTAATAAATAAACAAAATTGGCCTAGTTCGTAATATCAACTCTATGATAAAATTAGTATAATAGTATAGGATAAATAGTAGTTTATAGATACATTTAGGTTCTTCTCGAAAGCTTGACTCTGAAGACTGAGGCCTATCTACAACAATAACAACAACAGCACAATCTTCAGCAAATCTTCACTCCAGTTCCCTAACGGAATAGGCAGAGAAATCAGAGAGCCATCACGAGTCTTACACGCTTGCCTTGGTTACTCCACATTCATAACTCACTTCATACACATACGCCACCATCGTACAGAGCCTAATTATTAAACACAATTACAAAAAAAAACCTCTGTTGGCTCAGCTGTGTAATATTTACACATAGGAGCTAAACGTTTCAATATGTCACTGCTATCCCAGTTGACCAATTAAAGGTGCCCACACGTTGTATTTTGGCTTTAGAATGGTACATCACATTCTAACCCCGTAGAGTTAATCGACTTTTAATGCAGCTATCGTCCCGTAAAGACGGCACACACACTCCTTGGCGATCAGCGATTTTGCTACTGCATCGATGCTGCATCACGATTTAGCGACTCTGCGTTAAGTCGCGCTACCGGTATCGCTTGATTTAGCGACTGCTTCGATGCTCGATACGTAACACTCAAAGTCGCTTTGAGACTAAATCGCCGATCACCGATGTAAAAGTAACATTAACAAGTCGATTTTTGTCTTAGACCCACAGCACACTGTGGGTTTAAGACAAAGATCGTCTTACCCTATTAATAATGTAACATTGTAAAAACCGACTCCTACTGTACCACTTATACTGCAAATAAATAAATAAATTAATTGATTGATTGAATAATATATAAAACGTTACTTATCTAACTAATCTAACCATTGTGTATGTTATAGTTCGACAGGATGGGCTTCACCGCGAAGGGTCCGTGGCGCATCACCGTCGCCAACGCGGAGTACAAGCTGTGCCAGTCGTACCCGCAGCTGCTCATCGTGCCCGCCTCCATCTGCGACGAGGACCTCGACTCGGTGGCGAGGTGCGTAACTCTGCCCAACACAACTGTTTCTGAAGTGGAAACTTCATTAGAGGTGTTAGTGCAGGGACTATTATGAGTTCGTGTCAGGAATATGCTCATAGCACTAGAAAGTGGAGCCACTACTAGAGCGACATATGTAGCTCTAGTAGTAGCTCCGCGCGAGTCAAAACGCTTAATCTGTATAGGCTCTAAAACCCCGTTCAAAGGGCGATCTACATGCAAGCCTGGGGGCCCGCTCATACGCGAGTTTTACAATACATTTTATTACGCAAATATATTTCAATATGTTATTGTATTTTGTTAGTATTTAATATTTAAAATTGTCACAGTGGCACTGCGTGCACTGAAAATGCTGCCTTTATGTTTATTGCACGCTTCTTATGGCCATAGACTTGATTATGACAAAAAAAAATATAAAAGCTAAGGTCAATTAATTAAAATAAGCACGTAATTCATTCCGTAACCACTGTTCTCACAACGCTCAATAACCAAAAATTGTTAAAGTTTTTTCATTGTAATAATAATACTGCAGGAACTCGCGAATTAAAATGTGTGTTCTGCTGGCGTGCCTTTAATAAATAAATAAATCAATCAATAAATAAGCATATAAATAAATAAGTATGGTACGTGTTGCAGGTTCCGCGCGCTGCGGCGCATCCCCACCGTGGTGTGGCGGCACCGCGGCACGGGCGCCGTGATCGCGCGCTCGTCGCAGCCCGAGGTGGGCTGGCTCGGCTGGCGCTCCAGCGAGGACGAGCGGCTGCTGGCCGCCTTCGTCAGCGCGTGCAACGCCGACAGTCCGCACCCCAACAAGGTGACCATACTTGTTATAATCTTCTGATTTAATCGTCGATTTTGAAGTACTTATTCGAAGGTACACCCTTTGAAGACAAAAATAAAGGTTCTTAGCTGATACATAATATGATATAGTTGATACTTGATACTAGTTGGCTTAAGCGGAATATCGGCGCTGACAGCTATGCCAACAAATGAAGAGGTTTTGCAAGGTCCACATAATTTAAAAATGAATTTCAGATCTACAGCGATAACGCGGGTGTCTATGCAAATAGCGACAATGGCATCATCACCTAAACACAATGGACAGATAATCCTATTGGATTACTTTATTATAGATTATCGTGACTTTGCTCAGTTATCATATTTGTTTTTTAGTTACTGTCTAAGAACACTAGTTGCCAAGGACCATACTATATAAACCTATTATGACACTTCCTTATCTACATAGAATGTGCGTATTATACCAGGGCCGCATAAATAATGTGAATATCGTTTCCAGCAACTGAAGCTGCTGATAGTGGACGCGCGCTCGTATGCCACAGCGGTGACAAACCGCGCGCGCGGCGGCGGCTGCGAGTGCGCGCAGTATTACCCGGCCGCGGACATACAGTTCATGAGCCTGCCCAACATACACCACGTGCGACGCAGCTTCCACATGATACGCGCGCTCGTAGCCGAGCCCAGCGACCAGCCCAAGTGAGACATTATTATTAATATACTCCGTTTGACACGACTCACACCTCTACTGAAAATTAGAAATAAAAAAAGTTTAATAATTAATTATAACACACAGCATAACACCTTTCCCTACTTAACCTACATGTGCAAGAACTAAAGATCAACATATGCAAACAGATATAACTTTTCTGATAAAAAAAAACACAAGTAATTAAATATAAACCAACAATATACATACACATTTCTATATATATACATTCACAATTTTACGGTTTGATCAGGGAAGATTATAAACTAATGAAAAATAATGTGTTAAATCGTGAATGGTTCATACAGTTTACAATTTTTCGACAGTATACAATCTCCCGAGTTATTTTGTAAACTAACGGTTTTTACAATCTTATTGTAACACACTTTACACTTTAGTACCCTGTTAATTTAACTTTCTTTGACAACTCAAAGCAATGAAATGTAAAAAATGAAAAAAAAAATGAAATTGCAAAAATAGAAATTATGGCAAGGTACTAAAGTGTATATCGACGCTGGAAAGCGATATTTTCGTATCTCGAAAAATGCATTAACTTTTGGAGACACGACAAGAACGCTTCCCTGCGTCGATATGTTGCTAAGCCGCTGCACTGTCTACGTTCGAGCGAAATAGAAATATAATTCAAATGTTTTTCATCGAAAAAATGCGAATAAGGTTAACGCATTTTTAGAGATACGACAAGATTGAGATACTATTGCTCGTGACTGCACATAGGTACGATGTGTGACGTCACCGGTGGTGTTTCAGCTGGCACAGCAACGTGGAGCGGACGCTGTGGCTGCAGTACTTGTCGGGCGTGTGGCGCGCGGCGGCGACGGTGGCGCGCGCGGCGCTGGCCGGCCGCCCGGTGCTCGTGCACTGTTCGGACGGCTGGGACCGCACGCCGCAGGTGGTCGCCTCGGCGCAGCTACTGCTCGATCCATACTACAGGACCGTGCAGGTGAGCGGAGATTGTT
Source organism: Calycopis cecrops (assembly GCA_001625245.1). NCBI lineage: Eukaryota > Metazoa > Arthropoda > Insecta > Lepidoptera > Lycaenidae > Calycopis > Calycopis cecrops. The sequence continues at coordinate 283,203 of LUGF01025510.1, forward strand.
AGTATGTGTCGGCGTGTACGGGGATGCAATGGTTTAGACCAGTGATTCTCAACCACTGTGCCGCGGCACTTTTGTGTGCCGCCAAATGTTGCAAATATGTATATAATAATGTTAATTTGATTAAATAATATCAGTTAAAAAGAAAAAAAAATATATGAATAGGTATATATTTAAATCCACAAAGAAATAAATAATTTTATTATTTGTAGTCCGGTCAATTTAGACATAAAAAAGTGGTAAAATAACAAAACTTCCCGGAAAGCCAAATTTTGGTGGAGACCTATAGTTTGCCATTACAAATCAAGTTTTAAAAGTCCCCATCGATCCTATGTGTGCTTAAAAAGTTATTCGAGGTCAAAGGTCAAAATTTGAGGTTTTTTGGATTTTGCTAGAAAACGGTAAGTTTTATCAAAATAAACTTTAAACCAAAATTGTAGATCTTAAAATTATCTACAAACATGGTATCAATGATTTTTTTCCTAACAGTTACCATTCCTGAGATATCGCGATTTTAAGAGTCATCACATGATATTATGCACATATAAGCCACGTATATACATATTATCCAAAAACACTATAGAGATATATAAATGTCGAAACCGCCATAATAAACTGTTAAGCGTCTGTTATTGTTTTGTAGTAAGTTATATACGAGTAAAATAAATTAATAAAAGATTTGAATTTGAAGAAACTATTCGATAATTTCAAGCGTTGGACCTCGACATAGCCTTACCATCGACACAATCATCACATTTTTGTGCGAAGTTTAGTTATCTCGAAGGACCATAAACATGTACGATTATTTCATACACATTGTGATTGATAAATGATGAACAGGACGTGGTCTCTCTGATTATGATATTTATTTATATTAATTGATATAATATGCACTTAGTATGGCTAGATAATAATAACAATTAAGGGCGATAGTGAACTAACTGAATATTACCGGTTGCACGCCGCAATATATACGGTCAGACTGTACATAGTACGTAACTAAGTACACACAGTACAGTACGTAAGATCTAATATACTCGTTTTATTTCCAGGGCTTCCGTGTACTGATAGAACGGGAGTGGTTGGACTTCGGGCACAAGTTCGGCGACCGGTGCGGGCACATGTTCGGGCCTGAGGACACCAACGAACGGTCACCCATCTTCCTGCAGTGGCTGCACGTGGTGTACCAGCTCGTGACGCAGTACCCCTGCAGCTTCGAGTTCAACGAGGCGTACCTGGTGAGGTTTCAATTATTGTATTTCTGTGGATTATTGTCGGGCAGTGGACGTAGTGCGATTGGTGATAATAATAATAAAGGTAGTACTATACTCGTATACTACTACTATAATGTTGCGACGCTGTGTGACGAAATGTTGCCAGGATTAAATATGTAGCACGGCTCCCATAGCCTTGTCGTATTCTTCTGCCCTCTGATGAATGCCGACGCCCCTAGACATCAGCGCAATTGCATTGTAGTTGCGTTGTCCTGCTTTTCTTCTCTCACCACCGAAAACAAACGAACTGCAAAAATCGCGCCAAGCGTAGCTGTTACCGCCGCTACCGTAGCCACAGCGTTGCGACTTGCGGCGCGGCGAGCGGCGAGGTGAGCGTCAAGACGAGCGTCAAGACGTGACATACAAAATGTATGCGCCATGCCACAGCCATAGCGGTGAAATTTGCGGCGCGGCGAGCGGCGAGGCAATACTCGACGCGCGAGTGTGAGAGAGACAGACGGCGCCCGCCGCGCCGCTCGCCGCGTCGCAAGACGCACCGCTGTGGCCGTGGCCGGGCCGTTACGCCGGTATCATGTGAGCAAAGCTTATCTCGTGTCGACCCCAAAGCACCTTGTGCTATGCTCTTCTTATAAAAACCTTAACCACTGGCTACGCTACGCAACGAAAATATGCAGCTTCGCTCCACTACACGAAACGTACGATGCGACCGCACCGCTAACGCTGCGACATTTTCGTATTTTGGTCCATTTACATGAATACTAATGTTGTGTTATGTTACTCAGATAAAGCTGGCGACGCACGTGTACTCGTGCATGTTCGGCACGTTCCTGTGCAACACGAGCCGCGAGCGCGCCGAGTGCCGCAGCGGCGACACCGCCAGCGTGTGGCAGCTGCTCAGCGCGCCCGCCTACCGCAACCATCTCTACTCGCAGCACCCGCACGACCAGGTACCTACACGACACGAGCGAGCGTGCCGAGTGGTAATAGTGAGATAACGAACGCAGGCGAAAAATCTTAATTTTGCCTTTAAATCTTAATACAACTGAACTGAAATGCAGTAGTACTACCAAAATAAGCCGATTTATAACACCAATTCAATAAAACCTTATTAATTATTTCGCAACTCATAAGTTATAAAATATATGAGAAGACACTCATGTTATCTCGCTTTCTGAATGAATGACAACTGACGCGCTCTCGTTTGATTAATGGCGAACGAAGAATTTCCCGCGCAAAAGTGCTAGAATATTTTCACTCCATTCAAAAAAATGCGTAATGTGCAGGTACATCGGTGTGACTTATTTTTGTGGTACTATTGTAGTTATGTTCACAAGACACAACGCACCGATAGAAAGAGTTCACATGTAATCACAAATTATGACCCTGCCTCAACTCCTAATAATTAGGAGCAGAAACAGTCAATTTGATGAAAGACAATTTGCTTTTTACTAACCCTGACCTTTACTAATTATATTATGTTACTTGAAATTAAAATGAATCCAGAGTCACTGTAATATTCATGTAGTAATACTTTTTCCCTTCTTGCGTTGGACTCTAGTATTCATCACGATGGACTGGTTGGTGACCGTGGTCGCTGCGTCTAAAAGTCTCGTGTTTGCTGTCGCCCTAACATGCGTCCCGTGTACGCAGGTGCTGTGGCCTGACTGCAGCGTGCGCGCCATGCAGGTGTGGTGGGGGCTGATGCGCAACGAGCTCGAGCCGCCGCACGCGCCCTCCGCGCCGCCCTCCCCGCACCCCGCGCCTGCGCCCCCCGCTGCGCATCCAGGTGACTAACTTTATAGTATGTTGCGTTGATGACGTCATCGACGTTAATACAGTGTGTTAAAATTGACGCAATAGTGCGCAGGTGAGAAAGGGATAGTGAGAGGGAGGTTGTTCGTGAAGGCCAGTCCTTCACGAACTGAGACCTGAGATTTTCTAGAGATTAAAATTTAAGCTATCATTACTGCAGAAAACTCGATGGCAGTCAAGTTACTAGTACAACCGAAATAATGCTAAAATTCCACATTTTGGAGAATCAAAACGCTTTTGTGTTGGGTAAGCAAGTGTCCTGGTGATTTTTGGTACTGAACTATTTGTATTCGAATTTTCAGGATATTAATGTGGACAATGTTACAGGGTCACTGCCGCGGAGAAGATCGTTCGACAACTTCTTGAACGACGGCGAGAGGCGAACGATGCAGCGACGGTCGAGCGACTCCAATATCGCGCCGGACGCGCTGTGAGTATCGTGTCTTTATACCTACTGTATAATATTATTATAACATGAGGGGAGAAAATCGTAACTAGCAACGTATCCCCAGAGGCCTATGTTATTCAGATTCCTTGCCTTCGTCCTATACCTGGACTCTTGGTAGCATCACGCGAAAACGTAACTGCCGCTTGATGACGGAATTATCTATGTAAGAGAGAGACCCGGTTGTGCCGGCAGCTATACAGCTCTTACAAATCTTACATCATTTTACTTGCCCTAGCGAACTTAACAAAACGACCTGCTTTAGCTGATCTATTATTGGACAGTATTTACAGTTGGACATAGAAATAGACCTTTTTTGAAGTGGGGTAAATAGTCAATATGAGCCAACTACGCATTGCAATGCGCAGACAGATTCACGCTATTATTCCGTTGCCGTATTCCGATTGGAGGTCAGTCCTTCACGACCTGAGACAAATCAGTAAGACGTAGTGCCGCACTGCATGCTTGCATGCAGCCGAATTGGGCCGGCACGACCGGGGAGGTACCTCTCGCTTACACGAGACCGACGTAAAGTGAAAGCTGTGTTGTCGCGTTTCTTGGGTGTGTAAGTAGCCGCAGCTTTCTAGTTTCTATACGGATGTTTTTGGGCGTCGGTAGTCATGAAAATGGCTTCGACTGCTCATTTGCCCCCCTGTACAATAAAAAAAAAAATTCAGGTGCACACACATCTAATAACGTGATTTTCAATACACTGCCAACTTCTGTGACTGCTTTTAAGAAATCAAAAATACCAAAACACTGGAGCTCACTATCTGTATCTGACCAAACTACCACTTACCACTAGGAAGCCAAGTAGTCTAATGCTAAGTGTGTTGATCTTCCCCAGAGGCCTGTCGCTGGTGATGAGTAGCAGCAGCCCCGAGCGCGAGTGTCGCGCGCTTACAGACAGCTGCGTGGACCGACTGCCGGACCGAGCCAACGTGGTCAGTTACTTTATGTGAAACTTCTTTAGCAGCATTAGGACTGGGATAAATACTATGAGCTCGCGTCAGAAATATGCTACGTAGCATAGGGAAGGGGATCTATGCTATTCGTAGCGCCACATCTACTACAAGTGTGCTAATAAATACAGGTCGTTGCTAATTTGATAGTTTTTTTCTTCTATCGGCAGTCTCTAAGACTGCATTTTGTTGTTTTTTACTAAGAATAATCTACTCTATACATCCATAGAAGTTATACAGATGTGTCCTTCGTATTATGAATACTGTTTTATGGGGGCCATAAGAATAGAGGCGGTACGAACTTTCTCTTTGTGTTATGTGAGTGCGAGGTCCCTCCCTGCTCGTGCCACTTTATTCACTGCGTTTTTATGCCTGCTACTAAGGTGTTACGGTGAGACGAAACATTGATCTTGGTCTTTGGGAGCGTACAAGTATTACGTACGCAATTTATGGAGTTTTTTGAACCTCCCTCCCTCCATGTAACGCGCCGTAACGTTTTTATGTAGCCCCCCCTTCTACCTCACAAAACCTTACGTAACACACGACTCAGCATATTTTACTTAAACAAAAAAATTTTGCTAACTTGAAGGATTATTTTTTTGTATTAAAAATACGATGTTAATGATGTAACACGTTATTTGAGACCCCCTTCCCGCACCTGTAACGTATCGTAACGTTTTACAACCCCTCTCCCTCACCCCCAATTTGCGTTACGTAATACTTGAACGCTCCCTTTCTATGTGCAGGACCAAGTGGACGGACTGCAGTCGGCACAATTCGAGGAGCGGGGAGGAGACTCCTCTAAGTCGCCGTCCGTGGAGCGCGAGCTGGCGGCGCTAGCGGAGCCCTCGGG
>LUGF01025510.1:288511-310464 GCA_001625245.1 Calycopis cecrops
CGGGTGCCGGGGACGCCCTGCCTGTCGGGGGCACAGCCCTGCCAGGGGATTCGCCCCCGGCGCCCGATGCAGACGAGGCCGTGTTCGTATGCGGGTCCTATACGGACGTCCGGGGCATGGCAGAGGTGTGATGCATGACAAACTATATTAATAACGATTGTTGCATCGACGTAGCCAGATTTTTAGGGGGGGGGGTCTGATTTTAAGTAGTGTTTTTTATTTCATGAGGCCCGCTGAGTTTGTTTCGCCATTTCTTCTCTGGGCAGGGCTAGGGTTGAACCGGTGGTAGATGTCGTTTTTGACGTTCAAAAAGCAATTTTTATTATTCTATTTTGAATCAAAACATTTTGATATGTCGAAAAATGCATCAATATTTGTATGAGACGGAACCAGCTCACAGACATTATGGTTAGTATGGTATGGTATATATAACAAAACCGTATTTTTCGGGTGGCCCATGGAGCGTGGAAAAGGCGGAAGGTAACGCATCTGTATAGCCTCTATGCGGATGTTTTAACGAGTCGGTAGTCATCAAAATGGCTCCGACTGCTTATTTGCCCCGCTGTAGTATAAAAAAATGTTCTCCTTTATATTTGAACGTGGATATCTGTATCTATTTGTTTTTTAATAGTATAAGGGTAGTAAACGTGTAGTCGGAGCCACTACCGACACCCAAAGACATCCACACAGACTCACACTTGCACAGAGGCGTTGCCCTCCATCCTCCTCCTTCCTACAAGTGCCACTGGCTACTCATACACCGCACGGAATGCGACAGCACAGCTGTCACTTTACGCCGGTGTCGTGTAAGATGTACCTCCCCAGTCGCGCCGGCCCAATTGGGCACTACCACTTACTAATAGACTTTTTAAAGAAGCTTACAAATTTTATATATCATAAAATACAATGTACCTACAGGGACATGGCAGCTACGCTAGTGCTACGCATATGTACAGGGTTTTAATACTTATTTCGTCCGCCAGGCGGCGCGGGAGGCGGCGCGCACGCGCAACATCAGCATAACGTGGCGGTCCGTGTCCGAGTCGAGCAACCAGTCGTCTGGGTTCGTGATACCCGAGAACCGCACCGAGGTACCTACGGACACCTCCCCGGAGAGGGCCTCGGAGGAGCGTGCCTCGGAGGAGGACCTCGTCAACCACAACGTCACGGACCTCACTCTCAACGACAACGACAGAGCCGGCACGATCATTAACGGCACAGGCGACGTGTCGCCCAAGTTCTTGCAGCTGGATATCAACAGTGAGTGATGTATTTTTTTTTATAATAAAATGCAAACGAGCAGTCGAAGACATTATCATGACTACCTGATAAGGTTATACAGATATGTTCACCTCCCTCCAATCAGGGCCAGAATGTATGCTACAATGCTCGGCGGTTTTGAATAACTTAGATAGTCTCTAAAAACGAGGCCTAAACTTGGTCAAGAATATGCTTACTGAAATTTAACTTTTAAATACCGACGCCTAAATTTTTAAGGTATATTTGAAACCACGCTAGGTTTCGCCAATGATTTGGTCAAAAACATTATTACTGAAATGAAACTCTAATACAGTAAACTTTTATGGCCTATTTGTGTGTGGCTAGTGTCCAAACACCACGCCACGGTTTTGCTAATGAACTCAACTCCCCAGCAGGCGAGGGCTCGTCCTCCGAGGCGAGCTCCGAGAGCGAGGCGGAGCCGCGCGGCGCGTCACAGCTAACGCTGTGCCCCGCCTCGCCGCGCCGCCTCCCACCCCGCGCCACGCCCCCCACACACACCCCGCCCCCCGCGTTCGCTGGTAAGCTTTAGTATTCTTTTTTTTAAGATAAAAGTATGCACATTGTGCGTATTTTTTAATTCAGATACTTTTGCTTGTTATATTATTGTTATAATTCATCTACATTTCAATTTTAAAATATCTGATAGCGTCAAGCACGCATGTATTAAATTCATATAACTTACCCAGTCTACCGCATCGTGACCGAATCCTGCCTAACCTAATTAATATGAATAGATGAACATTAGGTATGTCCCCACATACAGTATATATTATGTGTAAGCAAGGCTTCACTTGTTACAAAATTCAATAATTGTGCAGATGCGTTGGGTGCGTGCGCGTGTTGCGGTGCGTGCGCAGGTTGCTCAGGCGGGCGGCGCGCGATGGGAGGGGCAGCGGACAGCGCCGACGGTCTACCGCCCGTCGTTGACCCGCTGCAGGCGAGACTGCACCAGATCATATTACATCAGAAGGTACCTTCTATCAGATAGAACAACTCTTTTTTTGACGCAGGGGAATGCGTTACGCCCCAGCGCTCGAGGAGTGTAGCGACCTTGAGGAGTGTGGGACTCCCGGCCTAGTGCCGGTTTACCCATTAAACATCTGCGCCTTGTTCATCTCGCCTTTACTAGGAGACCATGGGATCGCGAATATTCTACCACGAGAGATAGAAAGGAGGTCCCCCACCAGTCCCTCTGAATCAGCAGACAGCGACGTGGATTTGGACGATTGGCGGGTCATCGGACACTGGTGGCGTGCTCCTATGGAATAATGGCACCAGGGTATCCCTTTGCACGATTCCGATGTCGTAGTAGGGACTGTTCAAAGGCAGTCCCCAAGGAGAAGTCTGGCCTTTTCGCCGAGGCCAGCATGTCGCTGGAGGGATGCTGTTGATTGTAGATCCGGGGCCCTACCATTATAGCGGCTGCAGGCACTCTTAGTCGGTAGGGACAACCCAATTGCTGAGCCCGACACTGTGCCCTGTTGAGCCACCCGGGCTCCTGGGGAGCGTACGTAAAGGGCGGCCCCTGCGTTACCAAAAAAAACTAGGTACATACTTTTAATAAATTCCAACATTTTAATACACTTGTATGTCCAATCAACATTCCAATACTTAAACCACGGATAATCACAGCCCACTCTTTGTCAATTTTAAAGATTATTGCTATTTGTAGAAATTAGTTTCTATTTCGTAATGTGGTGAGGTTTTCATTTTATTTTTCGTTCTTTCATCATCATCATCATCGTCAGCTTATTTACGTCCGTTGCTGGACATACTTTACTATACACAAATAACTACCATTGAAATAGGTTGGTGGTTATCGAAATGGACCGCTAACGACCTTTTAACTCCAGTCAATAGCTCAGAGACATACGCGAAACTAGAGGTCTTACAGGTGCCTTGCCAGCCAATGATGAATAAATATACTGTTTACTTAAATAACCCCGTGATAATCATATAACACGTATTCCTCAGCGTGTTGTGGAAGAGTTGAGTGAGCAGTTGCGATGCGCGCGCGCGGCTCTGCGGCGAGCCGCGTCCCCCGCCGCGCCCCGCGCAGACCTGCCCAGCCCCGCCCCACCGCAGGTAACCACGCCCACTATACAGCGTCAGTCCTGCGCCTAACTTCCCTCAGATTCTGTCAGACTGACGTCCAGTAAGAGAGAACAAGTAAATAGAGAATATACTTGTTCCTTAAAACCATATGACGTCATGGTTGAATTTCGACCGTTGTAACAGTGCCGTTCTACTCAGATAGCGCCATTCTGAAGCTGATGCTGTACTGTTTAGTGTTTACTGTATTTTTGTCAACCACTTTGAGTATAAGCCGGTTGTGCCCGCCCAATTACTTTATCACTACAAGTAGATGAATATCTCGTGGCAATGGAGAGAGCCTCCATAAATAATTTATCACTCTCCATAATTATTATATAAAGTAAAATAAATAATACACATGCTACATAAATTCCTTACACGGTGTGTAAACATCCTTTGATGTTAGATAATATTATAACTGCTAAATATGTGCTATCTGGATCTGGGTCGTCTCTAGATTAAGATACAAAAGAAGTCTCAGTGACAAACCTCTATCCTACGGCAGAAAACCTGCCACTCGGTCTGTATTGTATGTATATTGCAGGTTATTTACGTATCAGATAATCATATTATGCTTCAGTTACCTAGAAGTAATTAAAAAAACTACTAAAATGATTGGACATTCTGTCACTAACATGTCATTGTATAATATCAGTTGGTGTCCAACGGCGGCGGTGCTATGGCGGGCGGTAGCGGCAGCAGCAGCGGTAGCGCTTCGGAGGTGGAGGTGGGAGAGGAGGCGCGAGGCGTGGTGTGGCTGCCCGACAGCGCCGCGCCGCGCTGCCAGCACTGCCGCAACCAGTTCTGGCTCGCGCGCCGCCGCCACCACTGCAGGTACGTTGGAACAATGTCCGCGTCACTCATGTCGCCCTGGTACTTGATCTTGAGCTTGATGAGCTTTCGGAGTCATTTAGTTACAAACGCCCATAGACATCCGCATAATCGACGCTGATGGCCACCGTCAACTCACAAACCGCACGAAACACGACATTTGACGGAGGCGTCATATGAGCGAAAGGTAGCTTCCCGGAAGTGCCCGACAATTCGGCTGCTATGCGATATGATGCTTTTGCTAACGTTTAGTCTGTATACAATTTTAAAAAACTTGGAATTTTCTAAATGAAAAGAAGACCAAAATAAAATATCTTGTTGCATTGTCGTCAACTTTTTAAAACTTGTCACAACGTGCGCGTGCACCTTGACGCCATTTGTGTACTCATAGGTTACGCGTATAGCTAAATGAATAATCATATTCATTTGACATTCTGTTGCTAAACTAAACACACAACATATAAACACAAATACGTATAATATATATTCAGAATTAATTGCCTGATGTGGTCACTAGACGAGTCTTTTCAGCTTGGAGCATTTTGATAGTGATTTGCACAGTGACGTCACTGATCTTATTCACTTGTAAAAGTGACTTTCATGACTAATGTACATGTTACAGACGCTGCGGAGGAATCTTCTGCGGGTCGTGCTCCGAGATGAGTTCGTGGGGCGACGTCGGGTCGGTGCGCGTGTGCCGGCGCTGCCGCGGCCCGCGGTGACCCACCGCCTGTCCCGTCCCCCCTGCGCCCCTCGCGCCCCGCTGCTAGCTCCCGCCGCGCCCTGCTCACCCAAACTGTCCCCAAACACATCGATCATTATAATCTATATCAGATCTTTTACGTGAATATGTTGATACGGTACTACGCCTCATAAATAACGTAATTGTTTTGAGAAATTTAATGATTATTAAAAAATTAAATCGGTATTGATTTGCGTACGGTCTATAGTGCGGTTGATTATCATGATTCGTAGAGCTCTATAAAAGTTATAACCTATTAAAACTTCATATAATGTTAATAGTATAGACGATGACGGTCAAATGTCAGGGCAGGGCCTGGCCAGGAATATTGTAGTGGTTCGTTGACTGTTAAATTCAATCCTAGAGTGTAATATTTATAACGTAACATTGTAACGTAACTGCTGTGCGGTTGGGGCTTTCTGATATTTATTAACGTATTAACATATTTATGTAAACGAGCTAACTACGTAGCATTAACTACCGGACAATTTAAAGTTAAGTACCTACGCTTGACCACGCTTACAAGATTGATGGTATCGATTCATTAAACGGTTTACTGGAATTTCGCAACAACTTGTTTCGTCCGAATGTACTGTTTCTTGCCGTTTTGTTTCTCTGTTGATGCGATGTCTAGGTACCTCTTAACTTGGCAACGGAACATTTTGTCCTTGTAATTGTAATAAAAATCATGTTAGTTTGTTGTAGTGTTGCGAATTATATGGTCAGGTCGATACCTCGTGTTAAACTAGTCAGCCGCCTTCATTGTTATATAACTGCTATTGATGTACGAAAGAGTCGATTACGTCTTGATGAAATAGTTACAACTAATCGATATGTTTTAACGACTAAATATTCATGCTACTGCTTGTAAAGGAAATCAAACCACATCAACCACATGGGTCATTTGTGAAAACGTTTCATGGGAAAGGAAAGGATTGATGAAGGGAGGAGAAATTGCGATGAAATGTGTCACATGAAGGCTGATTTGTTTTTTTTTTATATACGAATTTGTAGAATATTACACGACAGTGTGACAGCAGGGCTGTCCCGACGGCGCCGCTATAGACTGAATTATTAGATTAAAAGTGGCCACCGAAATTGTGACGGCGGCAGCCCTGAGTCACACTGTACTTACAGGGGAGGCCCGCACCGTTATATTTATTGATGGACACAAGTGTCAATAATGTTAATTTGTATAAATAAATTGTTTTCATATATATTGTGTATAATAGTTTTCTTTTTATATGTTAATGTAATTATCTCCGGTAACTGGTGTGAGTAAATTTTGTTTTTGTATAATTTTGTAAATGTATGTAGGCGGGCCGAGTTGACAGTAGTCGGGCCTTTCGCTGTGCGAGTTGGCTGTAGACTGGCCTTTCGCTGTGCGAATTGGCAGTAGACTGACCTATCGCTGTGCGAGTTGACAGTATACTGGCCTTTCGCTGTGCGAGTTGACAGCTGACTGGTCTTTCCCTGTGCGAATTAACAGTAGACTGAACTACCGTAGCGCGAGTTGACAGTATACTGGCCGATTGCTGTGCGACGCGATAGGGCGTTACCGTCTCGTCCGCCTGTCAGAGGATATTATAATTAGTTTATAACAGTTTTATTTGTGATATCCATATTTTGTAACATAATATATAGTTGAGAGTTTAATGACATGTTACAAGCTGGCCGCGAGTCAGTTCGTTGATTTTATGGAAGTATTGTTGATACATGTTAACTATAGAACTTGTTCGTGCTATTGAGATAAAAAAAAACACTTTATTACGACTCGTAACACTTGCCTGGCCCCAAATTGTATTGTAAATATTGATCGCGCTCTCGCGCCGCTGTCTCCATCTATTGCCCGTTCCGTGCAACTTCCCGCAGACGTTAGTAACAATGTCGTAAGTACATGCGAGTGTCTCCAAGGCTCGCCGAGAGAGGGAGTTGTTATGAACTGCATATATTTTATATCATGTAATGTAAATTCCGTCGAAGTGAGAACGTTTTTGTGATCATTTGTGAATATTGACACGATGTGAAATAAAGCGTATATAATTTTATGGATTTTTGGATTATTGTGAAACTGAACCTAACCTACCTTCTACATGCCCTAACTTAATTATATTACAACTCCTGAGACAGTAAACCTATTTTTTATTTTACTTTATTTGAAAGATTAACAGTGACACAATGCTTAAGTTAAATCGATCTAGTTTTCACTTACGATTGCTAAAATATTACAAAAGCTTAAAAACAATGCTAAAAAAAATAAAAGAATATTAATGGTTGCATGCATTTAAAACATTCAATCGAAGTAGTATAAAAGTCTCAAAAGCTATAGTTAGAGAATCGCGTCAAACCAATGCTTTGTTATTTAATGCTATGTTTATTGTCCACTGGTTGCGCCTCGTGGTTTCACCCGCATAAATTTCGATCTCGTGGAAATATCGAGATAATATGTAGTCTATAATATGTTGACCCGACCTGTTAGTAACATTCATGCATCCATGCAGTACTTTTGGAGTTTGGCCCGGACATACCTACAGCATGCAGTGTGGCACTATCTCTTTCCGTAAGGGTCAATTTACACCAAAAACGCGGCGATGGGCAGCGAAGAGGATCGCAGTTTATGTGTCATATGAATTTCAACTTTATGATAATTATTTATAAACAATACTTATTATCGCATGAGAAACTCGAACGAGACGCGCGGATTCACGCGACTGCTCGAGCAATCGCTGGAATCCGCGCGAAAGTTACGAGAATTCGATAATAAGTATAGTTCGACCAGGAAAATAAGTTACCTCGGCTTTCGTCGTTGACGCAGAAGAGTGCATCATAGGCCGATCCAATCCGATTTATAACACCAATTCAATAAAAACCTTATTCCACAACTCATAAGGCTTAAAATATAACAAGACGTGAGCTCAGGCTATCTCGCTCGCAATATCTGTGCTGCATGAATTTTGACGTTTGTGTGATGGACAGCCTATGACAGTTGGGCTAAGCAACTGACGAATGCAAATATAGCCAGACTCTCATTTGACCAATGGCGAATGAAGAATTTCCCGTGCAAAAATATTGCCTGCTGATTGGCTGAAATACATTCGCGCCTTTCAAAAAAATGTTTTCTGCGCAGGTACATTGTTGTAACTTATTTAAGTGGTACAATTATACTATAGTAATGAAAATAAAGTTTAAATTCATATGACACTGAAAGTGACTATCGACGTCCATTAATATCAGACAGACGGCCGACGGATGTACCTACATGCTTGAGACGTATGCACGCATATGCACTTCCCACTACGACAATAGGCAGGGACAAACGTGATAAATACCCATGCAAGCACAATTATTGTCGGACTTGCTAGGCTCTTTTCTCCTCCCATCCTGCAGGCCATCGGAAATTCACAAAACGCCACGTAACTCCCATTACGGCGATATCATGTGAGCGGACGGCACCTACACGTTCGCACCGGCCCAATGCAGCGTGCTACTTTTTACTAGTATGCCCGGCTTACAATATTCCGGTCCAGTACCGGATTGATTACTGAAAAAATGTAAACCGGCACTGGAATGAACTTTATTGGATTCAGTTCATTCCAGTGCCGGTTTACATTTTTCCGCAAACCGGGCAGTAGTAATTTTTATGGTTGATATTATTTATTGGTTTTCACCTTTTATCTTTAAAATTCTCCGTCGCGAGCATTAGTCCCATACGTCAAAAACGATCCCGCGCTCGTGCGCAAAAATCTTAAGAGTGCCCGCTCAAGTAGGATTGCCAGGTGGGTGAAATTCTCTGGGACATTTTGTGTGATGTCGCAAGTCCCGAAAAAAAGATAGGATGAAGACACAGGCAAACTTGTGACAGAAAGAAATAGTAGTAGTATGTTTGTTTTGTCCCGACTATATTTTAATCCGTCCTACTAATATTTTATATGCGAAATTTTGTGTTTGTTTGTTACTTCTTCACGTAAAAACTGCTGAATTGATTTTCATGAAATTTGGCACATAGAGTGTACGGGCCAACCGTACAGAGCAGCATCGGCACATTCATATATGTATTTCGCAATCCACACACTTACATTACCATTTTAGTTGTAAGTTAGAACACAAATAAGTGCCGCGAGCCGCGGACGTGCACTCAATAGCAAATATAAACATCAGCAGCATACTTTAGCATTTTATTTAATCATCAGCATAGCATTAGCGTTTAGCAGCAACTCAAGGTGTACGAACCGTACATATAGGGTAACTTGAATTAACACAGGATAGTTTTATCCCGAAAAAATGTTCCTGTGGGATGCCGTGGGATGATTTTCTATTTTCCCCAGTATCGAAATTTACGCGGGTGAGACCGCGGAGTCCATAGTTGTCCATATATGTAATCCAAAAATCCCGATGTTTTTTTTATTTTTGTTCAGATATTTAAGTCTTTCCATATTTTAGCAACCCTACACTGAACTTAATGACGTCCTTTAGGTCTTCGTCAAACCTGTATTTGACAATACAATTATTATAGTTAGGACCTATAAAAGAATAAATAAAACAAGGTTTTATTAACAATTTTTTTTAATAAAACAAGTTTAACATTGATACAAGATAAAATAACACTCCAGATAGGCTTATTAAATAAATACATTAATTTCAAGATTTGTACAAGAGATTTCGTTGATCGTCGGACTAGAAATAGTAGTGTTTCTATGTTAGTATTGTACTAAAGTATATTGTATACAGTATATTTTACACCTCTGTATTGGTATACGTTACATTTTAGGCCTGTGGTTGTCATGTACTTTACTATAACTGCTACGCAATAAGCAGTGATTAGTCTCAATGTCTTATCGCTCTTTACGATGTACTTTATCAAGAACCCTTTACATCTGGTAAAACTGCGGCTCTGAAGCTATTTCGTATGTTAAATACAGCTAAACCGCTGTACGCGATATGCGTTCGAGCGAAATATTTTTGAGGCTACTAGAACTAGCGTAGATTAGTTATTAGCTCAGGAACGAGGTACTTACTTTCTACTGCTACCATTATTAAAAACGGGTAAAAAGTACGGGTAGTACAACCTACATAAATCTTAATTATTTAGGCTCTCAAAGTTTGTTCAATGTACGGCAGAATTCATTATAGCCATTTAAATAACGTAAGGATGATTTTGGCAATTTTTGACCCCCTACTCCCTCCATATATTGTGGAGATACTATCAAACCCCCTCTCTTACGCAATTTATAAATATTACTTCTTTTATAGTATAAATGAACAAGAGATCTACCGTCGACCATTGCTATACTCATTCAGTTAATCTGTCAACGCACCTGCGTAACCTTTACCCTATTACCTATACACCCTTACCCTACATCGGGAGACCAATAGGCCGACTGCACACATACCGCACGAAACAAGATAGCCTACACTTTGAAGGCGGTATCATGTAAGCGAGCGGTACCCATCCTGTCCTGCAAACCCCGCTCGGATGCAGCAATGTCACACTAGCCCTATTCAGTTCTATGGTTGATCCACTCGACTTTAAAATACCCTCCTTGGTGGTAGGAGAGATAACACCCTTTGCACCTACACCCACGACAGTCTCTTCGACTTAAATGCTATTTAATCTAATTAAAATTACATATTATAACTTTGGCAAACCCACAACAAATTAGTGATGCGACTCGAGTAGCAATTTGTGACTGTAGTCACTCGAGTAAGATTGGTCCCTCACGGGAGTTATACTCGAGTAAAAAAGTCACTCTAGTTATATTCGAGTAAAAATGTCACTCGAGTAACGGGTTCACTCGGCGACTCGAGTGTACTCGGCGCGACGAGTTCATTCGAGTAAACTCGGTCAACTCGGTGCGCCGAGTTCACTCGGTGACTCGAGTTCACTCGGTAACTCGAGTAGGATTTTTTTCAGTCGAGTACGAGTTTGACCCGAGTGACTCGAGTAAAAACACACACACAAATGCAAACAAATGGACAGACCATCAAGATTACCTAGTATTTATATACGCAGAAGCACCTGGGCGTCTACGGGCATATTTTTCCAAAATCTAGCTCAGAGGTTCCCAAAATTATTTCGACTAACGCCCACATTGTAAATCAGTTATTTTTAACGTCCCATTTTTTTCACTTTAAAAACCAATGGAATATATTAGTCGTTTTCTAGTCTCCTTAACGCCGCCTTTTCGCCTCCAGGACCACAAGAGGGCGGTATCGCCCACTTTGGGAAAAAGTGATGATGATGATGAGCTCTAATAGTTCCACACTGACTTATTTACACTTTTCCCGTCCCTAACATCACGGGCTCAAGAGGCGATATTAATCACTGACCTCCGGTAGAAGAGGTGCCCACAATAAGAAGAAGTATTATGTAAATTACTACAAAAGAAAGTATTTTATTATCAAAGTCTAATCGACATGATCATTATTCTGTTTCACCTTTTTCGGATAAAAACAACGATTAAATGAGCGATCATTTTCGATATATTTCCTACACATAACATTTAAAAAAAAGAAGTTTTTTTATGATCTGTCTTTTCAGTGTCTGCTGAGCATCTGAAATGAAATATAAAAACGACACGCAGTGTCTGACTAGAGCAAAACTAAAACTATGCGGCGCAGAAATAGCTCGACTACACTTATTGTCACAGATAAGATCATGTAATTATCTTAATATTGTATATATATTACCTATATATTACCTTTCGTATTGTAATTCCTGGGTTATTATTTTTTTTGTAGTACTTGTCCCCCTGTCGTGAATAGCGCTTTTATTATAGCTGTTGCAGTAAAATGTAAACAGCATTTGAATAATTTAATGTACATAGCAAACAGCAATAATTCCTGCATTAACTCAAATTATTTCCAGAATATTGTATTATGAATGATTTTTGCTGTGGTGCTAAGGGTGATATCCTGGGGACATACGACGAGAAAATAGAGAATTATTATACTTATTATTAGAGGTATTATATTTTATAACACAGCATGGTCTAAACCACCACATAAGCCATGGGTTTCCGTGAATAAATAGTCTATTATTACACCGTGCATCAAATGACTGATGAACATCATTATTGTTAAATGTGATACAACTAATGTAGTTGTATTTGATGTAGTATATGGATGTATATAAATAAAAAATGTCAAAACTAACAATATAACAAAATTCAACATGTTAATACAGTATAAATTGTCTATTATAGTAATTATAAATTGTATATTGGATCTACGTCAAAATATTATTTTGATTTATTGAACAGTAATATGTGTATTTTTTAAACATAACAACATCATCACATCGTCACACCAGTTTCAAAGTTATGCTTAACATAATTGTACTATTAATTTTAATGTAAAAAAGAAGATGCAATGACACAGCCGCGTCAAGGGTGATCACGCGGCGGCCAGGCCGTAGTGATGCGATTTGAGTAGGAATTTGCGACTCGAGTCACGCGTCTCGAGTGAACTCGGTCAACTCGGTGCGCCGAGTTCACTAGGTAACTCGAGTGCAAGTTCACTCGAGTAGGATTTTTTTTCACTCGAGTACGAGTTTGATAAACTGACTCGAGTGACTCGAGTCGCATCACTACCAGGCCGAAGCCGTGTGTATGTGAACTTAAACCTTATGACATTATGCAGCTTAGAATATTATTCAAAAAATAGTTTACGTAATTGACGTGTTATAGCATTTTGTAACTTATCATCTACATGTTAAAACCTATTTCAATGTGTATTCGTACAGTTGTTATGCCTCCTATAGTCGCGCAACATGGACCTCACCCTCTGCTGCACTACATTCAGCGCCGCGTACATTTCCTCCGTGAACGGCTCGAAGTCCTGGTGTTTCCTCTGACGTCTGTAGATGCCTTCCTGATTGAGCACTGCACAGTTCATGTCATCCTGGTAACAAATAGTGAAAATTGTAATTTTGGAAAGAGATAACTGATGCTGTCTTGTAGCCACATAGAGCCAGCACGAATGTTATACATTTCGATACACAGTAAAATTACAGCCATGTCGCGTTTGGTGCGGTTTGTCAGTAGCCGGTGGCCCATTAGACAAGATGGTAGGTATACGGGCAGCGCGTGTACATAAGCGATGCTCATCTATGAGCGTTTGTAGTCATGAAAAGGCTTCTATACATTTGCTCCATTAAATAATAAACGAGTCCTCCAATTGCGTTATCTCTGCGTTATCCTATGACCGATTTCAATGCGGATTTTTTAATCGATTATCGAAGTGAAAGTCGTTCTATCGATTTGAAGTATTTACCAAGTGACCGCATCACTTTCTCGAGTCCCCCGAATTAAAACTCAAAAATCAAAGCTTCCGCGGTGGAACGGCGCTAGACGTTTACGTTGGTCACTGAGGACCCCCTCCTCGTCTATCTTATTAAAATTTATATTAAATTATATTAAAAAAAAATCCGTGTGTCTGTATAACATTGAATATATTTACGAAAAACTAATTGGGGGCGATGTTAAAATAGTATTGGAACATTCAATGTTTTTTTATTTTTTTGTTTATCTGTTTGTCCGGGCTAATCTCCGAAACTACTGAACGGATTCGAATGAACTTTTTGTGGTGTATAGATACTAAGCCTGGTCAACATCAAAAACACTTTTTACTGCCGTAAAATCGCTCATTCAAGCAAACAATAACAATCCCTTTGATTATAATACCTATTACTACGCTACGCGAACGAAGTCGCAGGCATCAGCTAGTATTGTATAAATAAATAAAAGAAAAAACGGTGATAGCCACCCAGACAATGAATGTCTTAAATTTAAATTTGTATATTTTTTTTTATATCTGACTTACCTCTGATACAGTATGGTTGAGGAAGGACAATATCCCTCGCAGCACATATCCTGGATCCTTAACCAACGTTTCATAGAACACTACGTGTATGGGACCCGCAAATTTTGTAAACCACTGGCGATGCAGCTGCTCCCATATCCTCAATTGGATGGCCACATATTTCTCCCAGTCTGTAAATACGTATCATAGTTTAATGTAGGAGTAAGTAAGGATTAAGATGGCGGTGTTACACCCTTCTGTTTCTGTTCTGTCTTGTTTCTCTCCGAACTTGTCAGACAGCCGTCCCATCAAAACAGGATACTGAAGAAATGGAGAATGTCGTTCTGTCTTCTGTCTGCGCACTTGTGTAGGTACTATTATTATATACTGAGCAGATGGCCATAGACGAAATTCGGCTAAGAGAACGTAGTTATTAAACTATTGGACTTAACTCCTTAAAAACTATTTAAGCTACCAGCAACATAACGCTTTAGCGCGCTTACGTCTTGCGGATTGCGTCTAAACTTCATTCGGGTTTTAGAGTGGACCGACAGCTCTTTACTAACCTGATCTTTGGTGTCCTTTTAATTTCCTTTTAAATGCAGACTTAGATACTGTTCCTATATGCCCTTTGTGTAGTCTGTTAAAATCTGCCTAAAAAGATAAAACATAATTAAACACTTGTAAAATGTATGATGAGTGTTAGTTTCATGAGGCATATACAGGTACCATCATTATGTACCACTCCAGGCCGAATTAGCTGCAACACAGCCATAGAGCTTCCTTGTACTATAAAAGAATGCAGTTTATTATATAATTTTTTTTTTAACTTTTTTTTATTTAAAATTTTTTAATGATCGTTGTGACCAGTTCCAGGATTGGTGGGAGACCTGCTCAAAGCTTAATACCAACTTTCCTACTAAAGATATAATACTAAAAATTAAGACAATAAATTTAATACAGAATAGTGGAAATGAGAAACAGAAGAATATGAAATTTAACTATAAATAAAAAATAATAGTTACCAGCATTGAAATCATGTAGGCAATGCAATGTTAATGTTTACAGCAACACAGATCACTGCAAGTGAACATAAAACAAGTTAAATTTAAAAATAAAACAATAAAAGTATAAATAAAACGGAAATATTGTCACAACATTAAATTAACTTTTCAAGCATCATGAATATACATGCACTAATATTTAAAAAATAATGAAAAATATAATGAGTAAATTCTATACTTAGTCTGGCCATAAATACTGTTACAACTAAAAATAAAAAATATTACATTTGAATTTGGAATCTGTCATTTTTATACGATTGTTCATTGTTTTTTTCATTTTGGCGCCAATACATTGTACAATATTTTGCAACATAATGATGGAGTGGGGTGATAAATAGAACAGAATCGCTGTGATTGCATTATACAAAGTAGGTATGGAGCTAAATGCAATTTTTAAAACTATCTACACACTTGGTATTAGTCAAATGTTGGTGTACCGGGCTATTAATAGGTAGGTACAATGAGACTTCCTCTGTTTGTGACAGAGAAAGAGATCTGGCCGTCCACGTAGTGTTCGTACGAAAAAGGTGGTCAAAGCAGTACGGTAAAGAATTTGAAAAAATCCTGTCCGAAAGCAATAGATTTTATCTCGGGAAATAAGGACAGCACCTAGAACTATGTCGCGTATTTTGAGAGATGACTTAGGACTTGCAGCCTATAAGAGACGCACTGGTAATTTATCAACTGATAAATTAAAGATCAATTGGTAAAATAGACACAACTATTGCAGCGGTACACCAGGGGAGGCCACAGAAAAATTTTGTTTACGGATGAGAAAATTTTTACAATTGAGCAACATTTAACAAACAAAATTAACGTATTTTTTTAACTGGCTCAAAGTTCTAAGGAAGGTTCCCAATGGAGAATGTTACTAGGTATGCCAAATCGCTTGAAAGTTTGTCCCAGTAAGGCCCTTATGTAAATAAATATACTACTTTTTGTTTCATTCAAAAATTCCTAGTAGTTTTGATTTTACAGGCATTCAAACTTTCGAAAAATATTGAGTTCCGCTAACGGTCATGGACCGCCTGTGACGTCACACTACAACACGCTCAGGGCGCTCGCAGTCGCGCGTCCATAATACTACATACGATGATATCTCAAAAACTATTCATCTGATTGATATAGTGTAAAGGGAAATTTTAATTTGCATTAAATGCCTAAGCTAACTAACATATTCATTTGGATAAGGATTAATACCGAAGTAAAGAAAATTGCTTTGAAAATAACGTAATGTTTTAATTAAAAATTTGAGCATAAAAGTGACTATTGTAAGTAAACAATAAGAGATAGAGATATGTTAGCTGGAACTTTTTTGTAGCATTTTTATAGATTTTGAATTCGCTGGTATATTAGTCAACTATATCTTTGCTAGTTTACGCGGCGTTTGCGTGGAAAGCTCCCAGTTGGCGAGATTTTTGGCGACCTATTCAACATTTAACGCGGTATTTCTGCTAATTTACATAAAAGTATAGTAATTTATATGCCTAAACGTTCCTCAAAAAATACTCCTTCTATTGTTGAAAATCGTATAAAAATCCGTTGGGTAGTTTTTGAGTTTATCGCGTACAAACAGACAGAAAGACAGCCCACGTCGCGCGGTACAACTTGTTTTACTTATAAATCGGAAACTAATTGAGGTATCGAAATAATTTTTTCACTAATATTTTTTATTTTTGACAAAGAATATGGAGAGCTATTTATCAAAAATAGGTAACATTCTCCATTAGCAGACAGAGTCCAACGTGGGCATTATCCGACTTCAGTGATGGTTTGGTGGGGTGTTAGCTATGAAGGATTGACTGAGCCATATTTTTGTGAAAAAGGTATCAAAATATCGGCACAAGTATATCAAGATATCATTCTTTAGAAGGTAGGTAGCCCTTTAATAACACCATGTTCAATAACCAAGCATGGTCCTTCCAGCAAGATTCGGCGCCGGGTCATAAAGCTCGGTTCACGCAGTCTTAGTTGGAAGCGAACATCTAGGACTTCATCAGAGCTGAAGACTGGCCGTCATCTAGTCCCGATCTTAATCCGCTGGATTATGATTTATGGTCAGTTTTAGAGAGTACATCTTGCTCTAAACGCTATGATAATTTAGAGTCTTTCTTCATGAAAAGAGTGCGTGCTTATATTGATAGGACCTCAACGTTTAAAGGAGTGTATTGCAACCAATGGAGACCTCATCGAATAAGCTTTTATATTTTTAATTGTTTTATATTTGTGTATTAAACTAACGCATTGTAAAATTAATAAATGTTATTTGCAATTAATTTTTTTTTTCTTTGTAACAGAACTTATGGCTAGACTAGGTAGATATTAAATTAATTACAAAATTTGTTAATTTAAAATAAAAAAACCAAAATTTCGTGCCTAATGTGAAAAAATCAGATAAAACTTGCATCATGTTCAATAAATTGTCTAGTATTTTATAACTCATACTCTCTCTCTCTCTAACTTATACTAAGATATATCTTTTTTATTTATACTATTTATGCAATTAGTTTATTTAAAAAAGTATAGGTATAAAATGTCTATTTTTTGGGCAAATTTTAAACTACTTGTGTTAATGTTAAAAACCGGCCAAGTGGGGGTCGGACTAGCACACCGAGAGTTTGGAACGAACAAAAGGAAGACGTTTTTTACCAGAAAATAAAATTACTTGGTTGGTTGGTCATAGCGTTTGTATGAACAACAAAGTTATATTTTTGCGTTTGTTTTAAATGTATAATTTCTCAAAAACTAATAATGATATTTCACTCAAACCAATTTTCGTTGAAAGTTTTCATTGAGACAGAGACAGCATATATATTTTTTAACACTCTTTTATTTTAAGTGTTAGAGGGAGGGGGGGGGAGGCACTCATTTTTCTATTTTGAATTGATTTTGACGAAAAATGGATTTTGTAACCTTAATATCATTTTTGAAGACCTATTAATTCACCACCCCTAATAGGTAGTAGGTAAAAAAAAATATATTTTTAAATTCAGTTCTATGTATGGTGTTGTATGTTTATTTTTAATTTACTATTTTTTTATTCAAAATTCGAAGTGGTTCACAGAAAAAAAATGGCTGTGACATACGGACGGACGGATGTACAGACAGACAGACATAATGAATCTATAAGGGTTCCATTTTTTGCCATTTGGCTATGGAACCCTAAAAACCAATTACTTAATGATATTTTAAACATGATAACTCTATCCAATTTAGAATATATTTTATATTGACTAAAAAAAATAACAAATTAACATAACAGCCACAGCATCATGTGTCTGGGTGTGCTATTATATAAACTAGTATTTATAATATTATAAAATATATAATATATATTGTACATGATAATATAATTGCATCACAACACTCAGTTGCAGAGAAAAGCAAGACAAACTTTGTGTAAAGCAAAAAAAATTAAGGCTCTTGCTAATGAAGAATATAAACTATACAGTAATTTTAACTTTATCGCTTATTTAATGGATGTTTTTTTTTCTATGTTCAACATACTCCATATGTACATACTAAGATAGCATCTCTTGGATTTCGAATCAATAGTATTGCAGAATTAAACTTGTTTCCATCAGTTGGTGGAGGTTCATGGGTTTTTACCACTAACACTGATCCATCTGTAACATTTTCGGCTGGAAATCCATGCATACGTAGTCCATAGTCCATGTATATTGATCCAGTTAAAATACCTGAAAATATATCAAATTATATTAGTGATTATATATGTATACATTGATGTGTAATGACTATAATATAGTGTTATTTAAAATAAAATAAACTAATCAATTAATTAGTTTTGGTTGTAATAATAACATTTTAATATATTGTTATTAATGAAAATATTGATTTCTTATAGTTTCGAAAATGTTGGTTAACACTAGAGTTCACACGCGGACTACTATAGAAGACCAGGGCAACTCTCTTTGCAATAACTTTACAGTTTGGCGCTCTATAATCTAGTGATTCCTGGTAATCCTCGTCCGATATATTTGTCACAACGTCAGTACCTCTCGCGAACTCAGTGCATATGCACACCGGAGCAATTTGAAGTCAAAATCGTAGGCCCACGTAGGTAGTCCGCGCGTGTATCGGTGTACCAAATTCATGCATGCAACTTTTGGTACATTTTAGATATACAAATTTATAAATCTTACAATAAATGAACCTATCGTGATCACTAGGCAACTGTGTGTTTTGAATGTTAGGAAACCAAAGAAAATAATAGTTAAGTTTAGTTTTAAATTAAAAAATTAACTTTGAACACTGAAGTGCATTTTTTTATATTTTCCCTTATATATTTTCTAATTTACTGTATATCAGTATTTATTACATTTAGTACATTTATTAAATAGCTTATTACAAATAAGAGGATTTTAAAACTACAATAAATAAATGCTTTTTCCATTTTATTTGTTGTTTTAATAAGATAGTTGTACATAAACATGTAACTGATATTTTAAAGTGGACTACTATAGTAGGCCACGCGTGTACCTGTGTAAAAAAAAGGGTGCGTGTGCTGTGTTAATGATTTCTTACAGTAAGCCGAAGATAATAAATAGGTTTATTTTAAAAGTGCAATGGCACAATAACATTTAAGAAATTTTGGGATTTGGTAAGAGTATAGGCCACATATAGGCTTTATCAAGCAGTGGAGTTGGGTATGCTGATGATCAAGAGACCACAATTTATACATGTCACAGGAAATAATAAGTACCCCATCACATAGTTACTAAGAAAGAATTATCCTCAATATGCAAGATAAAAATAAAGAGTAAGCTCTAATGATAGGCGATCCCATCATTTACAGACATTCTCATCAACAGAGGCAGATCGAGGTTGTCAAAACCGTGCAATTGGTTCAGATCCTTGATTGAGATCTACGTAAAAAAATTATTGTGTTCTGTCTAATATGTTCACCCATCGTCTACCAGTTTAGACTTTGCGCGTTAACTTTAAACAAATGTAAAGTTTTACCTGTAGCTTGCTGTAATAGGTATCTGAGCCAGGTGTTGCCACTGCCGGGATGTGATACAAGAGCTACAATGTTCTTTGATGGTGGAGATAGCCATTGCAACTCTCTACACCATTTAACAGTAGGTGTATGTCGAAGTAGCCCCATGTGACCAGCGTAAGAGTTTCTATAATAAGAACCTTTCACGCCATGGAGAGGATTTAACATTGATAAAATTATTGAAAAGTAAAGCAACACTACAATAAAGGCTAGTAAAATTATTGATCTTCGAAACATATTAACACATTTTAATAGTATTTAAGCTAACTTTTATGACGAACGTAATTACAATATATTTTATTACTGTGTTATTCTAATTAGCTTCAATTATTTAGTAGAGATAATACGATAGCATTAAATATTTTGTACTTTGAATCATACTCAAGTTGCCTTGCAAGACAATACAACGTATTTAATATATAAACACCACAGAATACATATAGATACTGTTACTGATTCTAAATTATTTGGTTGTTATTAAATATTGTTCATAACTGTAACTATTCTCAAACAAAAAGCAAAATTTAATTCTTCATTTTATTTAGTCGTAAAGGTATTCCACAGGTCCTGCCTATCTTTGACAGTTGACACTGACACTTGTGACTTGACTCTGGTGTTGTCAAATTCATACTGCACTATCTAATTTGACAACTGAGCAGTACTGACAGTAAATTTCGGAACGCAGCCTTTGAAAAGAAATAGTTTTCCTCTGTCTACGATCGGAGGTAAGCACATTAGCTATGGTCGTCTATAGTCTATTTCGCTTATGCTTTCAATCGTAGACAGAGAGTTTCAATAGTAGACAGAGTATTTCTTTTCTCTGTCTATGAATTTAATAGTTAATCATGTTAAGCCAGTGGAGTCCATTTTGGCGGCTACACTGGACTTATGGACTCTGAGTCCAATGACACGAGTCGAATGTCACCTTGGACTCTGAGCCCACGAGTCCCTTGTGAGTTGTGGCCAGGCCTGGCTACTATACTTATCAGTTGTCATTGTCAGTACTCGGTCACACAATTCAGGGCGCGTTCCACTTGAGGTCCAGGCCCAAAACGTACTATTAGCCGTTCCACTTGACGATCACGATCTTTGTGGAACAAAAACGTCATTTATGACGTCATTGTTGGCGCTGAAATCAAACTTGTGACGACTCATGTCGAGAGCTGGATCGAATTGGGCGCTGTCAAATTGACAGTTGACTTCTGTCAGAGTGGAACTTGAAGTAGATTTTTTTTAATATTAAATATTATTATATTATTATTAGATAGCGAGTAGCGACAGCATAAAGCAAGTTAATGAATAATTCTCAAAGTTGACGGACCGAATTTCATTTCTAATTAGTCATTTGTAATTTTAACGCTACGCCTCAAAACCCATTCCACTACCCAACCTGTTCTGACCGCTCAAGTAACGATATCTTAGATTAAAAAATACAAGGGTTAAAGGTTTAAAACTGCACATTTTGAATATGGGAATACAAAGAACTGCACACCTCTAGAATTGTTGTAAAAAATGTTTGAAAATTGATGCATACGGGCATACAGAAAATGCGTATATCTTGGATAATAATGTATATTTAAAAAATCCCAAGGTATAGAAAAACTGCACATTAGCCAAGTGCAGTTTTAAGCCATTATTACCCCTTGTATTTTTTAATCTTAGATGTCGTTACTTGAGCGGCCAGGACAGGTTGGGTCATTTCAATTGGGTTCATGATGGTTGCGTCCACAAGCCAGTTGAACAGGAAAAACACGTTCGTGGCCTCACTCACTTTATAAATACCGCAATCATGAGGGATTTATCGCTACAGGAAGTCTTTGGCTACCTGATATCCAGGCCCGATGTCCTTAACGCAGTTAATGATTTTATTCAGGGTAGATTAGCTTTATCAATTCCCCCCTCTCCTGAGGATGATGTAGGCGAGACCGCGCTCTCCAGTCCCTCCTCACCGGTGAGTGATAGTGCCCCCGCCTCCCCGCTGTCCGATTGCGATGTAGATAATGGGGTGCGAGACGTAGATTTTGTAAACATCCTTCAGATGACCACCGTACTATCCTCCGTCACCTCCGCCAGGAGGTGAAGTCCCAGGTAGATGCGTTCCGTCAGGAGAAGTGGGCTGTCC
>LUGF01025510.1:362667-382956 GCA_001625245.1 Calycopis cecrops
ATTTTAATTTCTCATAGATAAGATACCAAAAACAATTTTTTTTTCTAACTATTCTCTCAAGGATCTTATCAAGTGGTTATTATTTTTTTGTTAATTGTATATTTCAGTACTTTTATGATATTTTGTGCTTCGAAACTGACGCTAAAAGGGAAATTAATAAACCTCTAATAAGTAATCATGATAGAATGCGTACATACTAAATTAATTGAAATATTTTTTCAACTAACTATTTAGACAAGAAAATGTCCTACAATTATTAGTATGTAACATATGATATAAGATAAGTGGTCCATGATTTTAAGGTGTTTAAAAAGTACTGTTTTCAAGGCAAATTGCGTTAGAAGGCGTAAACGCTCTTAAGGAGGATGGTAAAGAGGAATTAATTTAAAAAAATATTATAAAAATACGACAAAACCTGCAGAATTTCTACATTTGATATTAAAGTATTAAATTAAGGGTTTTTTCATCAATTCGAATACATATATGTGAAAATTGAACTATTTTATGTACATATATTGTAAACTTTAAAAGTTACGGTATATCTCCCCGATTTTTTTTCTAATTAACAAATTAAACCTACATTTCGGCCTTTTATTGTATGGTTGCGCTACAGTAGTATGTACCATTAGGTAATCACTGCCTTTGCCCTCTGTGTAGTAAGAAGTACTAAGCAATGTCTATTGAAATTTGAAATAATATACAAAAAACAAGTTCATAATTATTAATATTTAGGCCAGACCTAAACCAGCAATGAGCTTAATTTAATCTTCATCTCACTACTATTAGGAGGTAGAAGCATCGGGATTCAACGGCGACAATTACACGATATTATGTATCATGGCAATCTCATCTGAACCTCTTTATTTCATTAAACTTTCATGTCCTTATTGATATACGTAATTAATATCTCATAAGCCACAACTGAATCATAAGTGTAATGAAACCTCAAGAGGATCATATATATTTATATACCATTGATATTACAGACACCGTACCGGCAGCCATCAGATGCAGAAGCCTGGGCACCATACCTGGAGACACTGACCAATGCTGAGATGGAGAAGAAGATACGCGACCAGGACCGAAACACGCGCCGAATGAGGCGCCTCGCAAACACCACACCGGGTCAGACACTATATTAGTTAGTCATCATTATCGTCATCAGCCGGAGAACGTCCCACTGCTGGACATAAGCATCCCCATAGAGCGCCAAAGATCAGCAGCTCCCCGCCACCGACCACAAGTCGTCGGTCCACCATATTGGAGGACCTCCAACGCTCTGTCTTCCGGTGCGAGGCCACAGCGGTTATCGGTTCTCCGAGCAATGTGGTCTGCCCATTGCCACTTCAGTTTGCTAACTCTGAGAGCTATGTCGGTTACGCTAGTTAGTCGCCAGGGAACAATTCCAAATCTATTGAACCTGTTTTAAATAAAATTCAAGCAAGAAGTGTTGTGACCGTGACGTGGCGTTATCTTAGGGAGGCCTTTATCCAACAGTGGTCGACTACTGGCTGTTGTTATTGATGATAATAATAATAAAAAAATACTTACTTTTACTTATATTATCACCAATATGAATGAAGCTTAGTAACAAAAGATAAATTAAATGTAGATAGTTTTGTTATATCCTTGTATACGTCATATATATTTTCAATACTTATATTGTTTGGTCTTAGAGTATAATACCTTATTAATACGGTATGCGGTTTTGAAACGGGGACCTAACACCGCCAACTTCCTGACTCTAGGCTACTTAGGATTTACATAAAAAAACACATGCTGGTGGTTGTTTTAATTGAAATTTTTTGTTTCACAGAGGTGTCGCTGAGTCGAGCCGTTAGCCGCCTTATCCGAGCAGACGAGGCCATGTTCCCCACCACACCTGAGAAGAGGAGAAAGAAAATATAAATTATGTCTGCAACAAAAAAAATTTAGGATATACTAAGATTTTGTATCGGTCTCTGTAGATGCATATGATATAGTTTTAACTAAGTTTATAATGATCAATTAAGACTATAGTAATAATTTTAATTAAATCTTAATACGAACATGACTTTTCAGTTTAGATATTTTTATACCATACAGCATTAGGTGACTACTGCTGGCCATTTTCATCCGCACGGTTACGCAAATGCATTTACCATCTTCCCCAATGCGACATCAGTCAAAAACAGCTTGAAAAGCTACAGCACAGATAACTCCTTTCGCCAGTATTATGCCGATCAGCCAGAGGTATAACGCTGGTCTGCCACCCCCATTTGTTTTGCAGTAATGTAGCTATGACTACCCTTACAACGAACAAATAGGTAGGTAATCTTTATCTTTATTTTCAAGAATATTTAAATATTAGAGTCAGAGTAGTGCTGACTATTTAGATAGTATATTTCACCAGGAAAGTGAACACTGGCGTAAGAAAATGGCAACACGATGGTATATGCCATGTGCTCCGGCCTAGGGGGCCCTCAGTTTTAGAGTACTGTCAGCACAAGAGGTTCATCAATCGATTGAACACCTCTACATAATAATATTATATTGGTTTTTTTTATGGTATACGTGGGCAAATGAGGGGACATTTTCACGATTACCGACGCCCATAGACATCCGCATAGAGGCTATACAGATGCACTACGCTCCTTTCAGCTTCCACCTCCATGAGCCATAGCCCATGGTAGAGTTGCTTCATAGAAAATCATGAGAATCTACGAATAAAAGACTATACCATCAAGTTATTATTTTAGGTACATAGTGTCCCTCGCGCCTGCGACAGTTATTATTATAGACTAGAGTACTAGACAATTACGGAGGACAAAGGTGTTATAAATTGCATAAATGCGCTTGCAAGTGTCGTAAGTATCTAGTCTAGTAAGACAGTGCCACACTACACTAATAGGTACTATCCAACATCGTACACGGTTGAACAACACGGGCTCCTCTGAACGCATACATGAGTGTAGACTAATTGAGCCGGCACGACAGGGGTACCTCCCCGCTCACATGCCAAAGAGTATAATAATTAAGGGCATGATACTAGCGTAAAGTGACAGCTATGTTGTCGCGTTTCGTGTGGTGTGCAAATAGCCGGTGACCTATGGAAGGAGGAGGAAGGGGGCAACGCATATTAATAGCCTCTATGCGGAAATCTATAGGCATCGGTAGTCAGGAAAATGTCTCCGATTGCTCGTTTACCTCGTTTAATAAAAAGGTCTCTCTCGTTCATTCATTCTGTTTCGATGGGATGACTGTCCGACACGACCAGAGACAAATCAGATGCAGGACCGACGGACGGCTTAACGTGTTCTTCGTATAGATGTAACGTCAACTTTCTGATTTCAGACTGATTAGAAATTGAAAATAACATTGTTTTGCGAAGTTATGAGAAGACGCAAGGTTGTTTCGACTTAAACAAGTGTTGTATATTCATTTACTATCGGCACATCCCACATGACAAATATGGCAGCGCCGTGTTTGTGAAGCCATCTGTTACAATACTATCTACATCTTGCGTTGCTCGGGACACTATAGAAATCATCTCATTAGATATTGGGACCTGCAGTATCACCTCAGTATACAAGCCCCCTAAGCAACGTTTCGAATTCCACGAACCCGCAAATTTTGACTCACGAAATATAAAAGTTGTCGTTGGCGATTTTAACAGCCACAATTCCATATGGGGGTATCGAGACACAAATGAAGATGGACTTGCAGTGGAAGAATAGGCGGAAAATAATAATCTACATCTGTTACATGATGCCAAATTGCCCCCGTCCTATAATAGCAGACGCTGGAGGCGAGGCTATAATCCTGACTTAATATTTACTTCCGCTAATATTCACGCAGGATGCCGAAAGTCCTTCGGAACGCCCATACCCAACAACCAACACAGACCTATCATATGCCGGATCAATGCCGCCATAACGCCTGTTTCCGTACCATTTAGGAGACGATTCAATTTTTCCAAAGCGCAATGGGATCAATACGGCGTAGACATTGATGAACTCCTGCAACACATCGAACCTTTGCCTTAAAACTACGAAAAATTCGTGGAGGCGGTCAGTACGATTTCGTGGAGGAAAATTCCAAGAGGTTGTCGTACCTCGTACATACGAAGACTCAGTAAAGAATCAGTTAAACTATTAATGAAGTACGAACAACTTTACAGCAAAGACCCCTTTTCGGAAAGCACTCTACTGGCTGGCGAGGATCTCATGGCAGCGGTACTGGAAGCTCAAAAAGAGCGATGGATGAAGACTGTTACTAGCGTTGATTTCACGCATAACAGTAAAAAGGCATGGGCAACATTTAGGAGGCTGACCAACGATCCTCCGACCCCTTCTAACATGGGCACTGCAACAGCCAACTAGATCGCGCACCAGCTCCTTCTTAATGGAAAACCTCCACGTAAGATGATAAATATCAAAAAGGTTTCCTCTAAAAATAATAAAAGCCAAGAATCGCCGACGCCGTTCACTACATTCGAGGTTGTGCAATGTATAAAAGTATTAAAAGCTGGAAAAGCCGCAGGCTACGGCGATATCACAGTGGAGCAAATTAAACATCTAAGCCCACGCTCGGTATTTTGGCTTACTGCAATGTTTAACGCTAGCATGACTACAGCT
Source organism: Calycopis cecrops (assembly GCA_001625245.1). Taxonomy (NCBI): domain Eukaryota; kingdom Metazoa; phylum Arthropoda; class Insecta; order Lepidoptera; family Lycaenidae; genus Calycopis; species Calycopis cecrops. Next base: position 367,284 of record LUGF01025510.1, read on the forward strand.
CAAATCCCTAGACTTTGGCGCAAAACGAAAATCGTTGCACTGCTGAAACGGGGAAAATTACCAGACGATCGAAAGAGCTACAGGCCTATTTCTCTGCTATGTCATACACATAAACTCTTTGAGCGGTTACTTCTCGATCGACTATCACACTTGATTGACCCTGAACTGATTCCTGAACAGGCTGGATTCAGACCGGGAAAGTCGTGTTCTAGCGAAACACTCAAATTGACACAGCACATAGAAGACGGATTTGAAGCGAAAATGGTTACTGGTGTGGTGTTTGTGGACCTTACGCCTATGATACGGTGAATATTAAGATGCTCCTCCGCAAAGTCGAAGAATTAACTAATGATATGTATCTTGTTCGTATTCTGCGAGAGCTCCTTAGTAATCGCCGCTTTCGGGTTAGCCTCCATGCCAAGAAAAGCAGATGGCGTTCCCAGAAAAACAGTCTCCCACAGGGTAGTGTTCTGTCGCCCATATTATTCAACACATACACAAATAACCAACCATGCCCACAGAACACTAATCCTTTTATATACGCTGATGGTCTGGCTATAACCACTCAATCCTACATTTGAGTCGGTACAGGAGACAGCCTGCGCATTCCATCTCTGCAACAGGCAAGCGAACTGCACACTAGATATAACGTGGCAACATGTCAGAATCGAGCACTCTTTTTATCCCAAATATTTGGGTATCACATTAGACCGATCTCTGACCTTCAAAACGCACTGCCTTAACACAAGACAGAAGGTATTCGCCCGCAACAGCCTGCTTCGTCGTCTTGTGTCTACGAAATGGGGAGCCACTCCACAAGTAGGTACTCCGTACAACTGGCACTGTCTTGTGTTATTCCACGGGCGAATTTGCATGTCCAGTGTGGCACCGATCCGCCCACGCGAAACAGGTAGACATTGCACTGAATGACACTTGTCGCATTATTACAGGGTGCCTTAAACCTACTCCCCTGAATAAACTATACCCATTGGCCGGCATCGCTCCTCCAGACGTAAGAAGGGACGTAGCTTGTTGCCACGAAAAAAGAAGCAAGAGACAGACAGCCGCCATCCTCTCTTTGGACACGCCAGTCACCCTGCAAGACTAAGAAGCCGTAAAAGCTTCTTACGAAGTACACAGGCATTAATTCGCTGTCCTGCCGATGAGAGAATTGTAAGGTGGAAAATGAAACACCCTCCTCCCGATATATTTGTGACACTAGAAGAAAATCTCCCCCCAGGCCACCACCTGTCTTGGCCTACTTGGAAGTCGCTTAATCGACTCCGAACACAAGTAGGCCTATGTCAATAAAATAGGAGTCGTTGGGGCCTAATACCTTGCTCGGGGGAGCAATGCGAATGCGGGGATCCGATCCAATCAATGGAGCATCTACTCCAGTGCCCGCTGTGCCCAAGAACTTGCACATTCGAGGATCTGCTCGCTGCCAATGCTGCCGGTACAGATGTGGCACTGTACTGGGCACATAAAATTTGATTAGCTGAACACTGACATGAGAAGAAGAATAAGATATTCATTTACTTCTTTTAGAGTATGTCAGTAAACACGAGAAGGTAAGGAAGGTTAAAAATGTTTTTTATTGTCTTCAATCTCTTAAAATGTATTTACAAGTAATTATGGAGATTGGCATTGGACAATTAATTATGATGTTGTGCAAAGATTACTTTCTCTCTATATGTAAAGAATAATATCATTTTCAGACTAATAACTGGAGATTGTATTTGTTATCCATATTTGTTGGTAATAATCTTGGAGTATACTTCTTTAATTACTAATTAATAATTTTATATGAATTTTATAATATCAAAAAACGCATCAGTATTTCTATGGTGGCTATCTTGCTTATTTTGACAGATGGTATTTTGAGTTCTGACAGTTTAAAAATGACATTGACAATTGACATTATTCAATTACTAAATTAGATTTTAGAATTATTGTAGTCACTTTGTTTATTTTTAAAATGTTATTGGAATCGAATATATAGTACAATATAATAGTTTTTTCTTCTGTAAGATTTTCAGCAGAGCTATAAAAATCTGTTAGTTACCTATAAATATAAACTATTTATATTATTTGTAACTTACAAGATAAGACTATGCTACGTATCTAAAGTAAAAATGCCTTACAGAAAACCAAGTAGTTTGTTTCAAATTTGTGTTAAAAATACTATTCAGTTAATAAATGAGATAAGCTACTTTGTTGAAAAAATATACCCTAATCTTGACTCCTTAGAATGTCGGCAACATATTCATTTTGTAAATCGTTACTTGGTGTCTACTCTACCAAGAGGGTAAGGATTATTAGCTCTATATTATATGCACTTATATTCCTATGAATATTTTATTTATTATCTAATATAAATTAAAGTAATTGACCTTTATAATTATTCTCATTTCAATGCTTACAAAGATAAATCCATAGCTTCTAAAAACCACCACTATGTGGACCACATTCTATGTTCATAATTATATTAAATTAAGCTCCACTTTGATAAGAAATAATTTTTTTGTTCCTTTAAATTGTAATGAACTTATTGTTTCAGGTTGTTTGATGTTCTGTGTATGTCGCGAGGGTGTTGTCCATATCAAGGAGATCCCCAACTACCATTGTATATTTTGATACACCCTCAAATGTTGGTCTTCCGTAGAACTGATATAGATAATTGCATGCCTCAAAATTTTTGTATTAGTATGATTAAAATACTTCATCACTTAGTTGTCCTAGATCTAAGGTTCATTTGTACTGATGAGATCCTTAAAGCCATTTCAGTAAGCTGTCCCTTAGTTGAAGAGCTCAATATAGTGTCTAAGGTAGAAGTTCGTAAGTCTCCTATTAATGCTTCAGTATTAGTTAGAAATGTTTCAGATATTGGTTTAAGCTATATTGCTACTCTCAAACGGATAAGAATATTAGCAATGGACCCACCTCGCAATGAAAAATCTAATCGGGTGGTTCGTGGAGTGACACAAACTGGCGTTGTTTTGCTTGTCATCGCATTGCCTCTACTTGAGCTGCTACATATAGAATCGTGTGATATAGGGTCTACATTAATAAATTCTGATTTAGAAATTGTCCCTTTGAAATTAAAAAAAATCAATTGTCACTATACCTCTCCTGAAAAAATACAACAACTCGTAAAAATTTGTCCTGATTTGAAAGAACTTGTAATAACTTGCTTGTCCAATCCAGACAAAGATGTAATTCTGGATGAAATAAGTATAAGTAATCTTAAATTAGATAGGTTAGATGTGTTTTTCTTCTCATTTTCTCCGTCACTGGCAAACCTTTTACAAGTTCATGGTCAAAACCTAACACATTTTTCCCTATGGGAAACTGATGACTGTATGACTATTGAATCTCTAATAACTTTAGGATTATGTTGTCCTAATATCACATACCTTTGTCTATTAACACAATCATTTAGACTATCAGTTCTGTCATCATATGAAAAACCTAACATATTTTCAAAGTTAAAAACTTTAACAATTGGTAGGGATAATTTTATTATGGAGAAAGTGTTGATTTTCTTTTTTGAGTGTACACAAAATTTAGAAAAGTTGTCTGTTAAATATCAGACAAAATCTGATTTTGATGACACTCTAAAGTGCTTATTATTAAATGGATATCTTGATAATATCAAGACTCTATGGCTGGATTGCACATATGTGGTATCTAAAGCTGTTGTTTTACAAGTTATACAAAAATGTTCAAAACTTGTAAGACTAACTGTAGATTGTAGTGAGATTGACATGGTTGACATCCATGAATATATATCTAGTAATAATTTGGATTTAGAGATAGGTGTATATTAAGTTTTACATAAATAAAACTTATCTAACAAATAAATGTTAAAAAAGTTATTTTCTTTTATTTCTTTAGCATAGCAACAAAATCTTAACTGTATAGTACCTGATTGGCAGTGGTGTTACATTCAACAAAATGCCACGAGCTCCATCTGTTCAAAAAGAAGTGGGAAGAAAAAAAAGGAGGTTAATTAGGAGAGAATTAATGTTTATAGAAAATGGACAAACAAGCCTTCAGGGGCCACTGAAAACTCGTTATTCTTAGAATAGGGAGCGTTCCAGTATTAGGTAACGCAATTTGGAGGGAAGGGGGCTCTTGTCGGGGGGTTGCGAACAACGTGTTACGTAACATTGTTTTTTTAAATAAAAAAATAATATTCCAAGTTGGCAAAATTAGGACACATTTGGCCTAATTTTTGCTACTCAGTTGTGTATTACGTAACGTTTTAGGGAAGGGGGGGCTATACAACAATAAAAAATTTCGTTACGTAATACTGGAACGCTCCCTTACATCTGGTAACCTCCCCTATCATCATCATCATCATCAGCCTATTGCAGTCCACTGTTGGACATAGGCCATAGCACGCCACTATCGTGCAAGCCCAATTCGGCTGCATGCACGCTGCATGGCATTACCTCTTTCTGAACTGTTTACGGCGGTATTGTGCGAGTCGAATAGAGCTTCTTGAAACATTTTAGATAGGCATACATTTAGGTAAATCAATTTCAGAGTAGAGAGAGGTAAACAAAATCAGAGTTTAGACCATAAATAAAATAACTAACAGTTTTTATTTTTTTATTTTGTAAAAAATATTCATACCATTGTGCTTACGTAGACATTAGATTATCACATAGTTATTTTTGCATTTCTTAGATTATTGATTCTACATATACTGGAAAAACAAACATACAGAAAAATCATTTATTATTTAATATGTATGATTTAAGTTCACTAGTAGTAGTAGTAATAAGAGATAGGGTAAACACAGTGGATGCTTAAAAGCACTTACATTATTAATAAATAATATCCCATAACACCTATACAATATTGCAATATATGATGGGATATTAATTATGTTACTGTATTAAGTGTGCTCTCTCCATTCAGTAAGACACTCACAACTCACCACAAAGAGCGTAATTCCACAATAACATCATGTGAGCGATAGTTCCTTTCCTATTAGTGCCCAATTTGGCAGCAATGACTGTTGGCTCAACTAGTGATAGTAACTACCAAGTGTTAGCTGACTTTCAAGGAGATGGGACAATAATCTCTGTACCTAAGCTGGTAAAAGATGCGAACAGAGAATCATATATCTTGTGCCATTCTATAAAAAAGGTTAGTAGTGGAGTTCCTAGGGGGTTTTTACCTCGGACTAGAGTTACAGTGAATGGATTAATATGATCGATGTGGGATATTGTTTTTTAAACTATAAATTGCAATGTTTACCCATTTTTTTTTTGTGCATTTCATTTTTTTTTGTTTTTTTTTTAACAAATTATTATAAAAAATATAATGTTTGACCATATATTTACACTTAAAACAGTATTTTTTATTTATTTATATGTTAAATCTTACCCGAGTAGACATATATAGGAACATTTTTCAAAGATACCTGTGAATGAAAATAGCAGTATGGAGTAACAGGCAGAAAAACGTGGAGGAGAACGGAGCGGCAGCTGCTTTAAACAATGGAATTTCTCGGCTAGTTTAATAATTATAAGTAAATGAAATGTACTCTATTGTGTACATTTAAAAAAATAAGGTAATTACTTACGACTAAAGAAAACTATTTTAAAAATATTTTTTTTTTGCTTTTCATTAGTCGTAATTAATTTACCTTACCTTACCTTATATTTTTTAATGTACACAATAGAGTACATTTCATTTACTTATAATTATTAAACTAGCCGAGAAATTCCATTGTATATAGCAGCTGCTCTCCGCTCTCCCTCCACGTTTTTCTGCCTGTCCGAGATCCCTACTGCTATTTTCATACATAGGTATCTTTGAAAAATGTTCCTAAATGTCTACTCGGGTAAGATTTAACATATAAATAAAAAAAAATTCTGTTTTAAGTGAAAATATATGGTCAAACATTATATTTTTTTATAATAATTTGTTAAAAAAAAAAAATGAAATGCACAAAAAAATAATGTTACCCATTATTTTTTGTTGCAACAACAACAACAACATTGCAATTTATAGTTAAAAAAAACAATATCCCACATCGATCATATTAATCCATTCACTGTAACTCTATTCCGAGGTTTCACGGTTTTATATGCTCCAGGCACTCCACTATAGTCTTCACCATGAATTTCGTTTTTCATTCTTCCTTTGATACCTATCTACTTTTTTAATGATTGTTTGATGACTTTAACTTTTATTTTGTTTTTCATAATAAGTTCTACCAATCTACTTTTAACCCATTGAGTGCGGCGGACGCCGATCGGCGTCTTTTTCCCCTTTCCAGGTGCGGCAGACGCCGATCGGCGTCAAATTTTAAATGAGTTTATTTTCTTCAAGAATCCATATTATTAAAAATTTCTGCGAAATAAACATTTACTTTTCCTATAGCTACGAGGTACTGAGCATAGTTTCTGTGAAATCATCTCTTCAAAAATTCAAATATTATTGATAAATTGCGGAGGGCGCACATCGGCGTCTACCAGAAGTTAGTAACATTTTATCCATGATGATTTTAATTTTTTTTATGCACATTTTATTTGTGCAGATTTAAACATTTAGGAGATATTTTATACTTGATTTATGGATAGACTTGCAAGTTACTTGCGTGACTCATTTTTATATATAAATATCAGTGTTTGACGAGTAAGATAAATCTACAGACCGGCGTAAAGTGTTAGCTTGCTGTCGCGTTTCGTGTGGTGTGTAAGTAGCCTGTGGCCCATGGAGGAGGGGGGAGTGGGGCAACGCATCCGTGTATAAACTATGCGGATGTCTATTGGCGTCAGTAGTCATGAAAATGGCTCCGACTGCTCGTTCGCTATTTTTTTATTATTTTTTATAGTACAAAAGGTTGTACTATAAAAAAATAGGTATTAAACTATAGAATCTGTTATTGAAGATGAGATTTATATTCTGTAGTAGTAGTAGCTTTAATCGGCAGCTGGATTCTCATATTAGTTAATAAGAGCGAAAAAACAGGTAAGACTTGTTTCACTGGGAACTTGTATTTTTTTAAAATGCCTACATAATAATCAACAAGGATATTTAGTTCAACGGGTTAAAATTATGAATGATAAAATATAATATGTATAATGTTTTAATGTAGTTTAGAAGTTACCAAAGGTTAGTATACTCTAGCAAAATCAACAAATAATAAAAAAAAAATAATTTAAACACGAATATCTAATAAATGTGGTGACTATTTAATGTAAAACGACTTATAATATATTATTTTACTTTGACTTACTGTTTTCACCCATAATTTTTAGCAAAAACACTAATTTCTAGTTTTAACTATTAATGGCAGATTTAACTGATTGTGACAAAAATAAACCCCTTTACTTAGCTCCGCGTATATCTGTCTACAATTTACGAGCTAACTGTAAGGTTGGCGAACAGAAAAAAACGATTTTTTTTCGAATTCTTATCCGGGTGCGGCAGACGCCGATCGGCGTCTAAAAGTTTATTTCCGAGGTGCGGCGGACGCGCATCGGCGTCCCGTTGAAAAAGGCGGCCGCAACTGAGCAAAAATCGTAGTTTGGAGCGCCGCATTGAATGGGTTATATGTAATTTATTATGTACTTACTATTAATTAAAGTTACAGTAGCTAATAAACTATAAATTACTTAGTACATTTATACATTTTAAACATATTGAACATTCAAACACATTGTACAATATTGTTATTATTTTAAAATATAATCACAAATCAGTTTAGTTTGCTTATTATAAATATTAGTAAACTACAAAATTATTTGTTAATATTAATAATTTACTCACCTATTTAGTTATAAAAATAATTATATTCTTAATGTCGTTAAATTACATTAGTGTCATTTTAATCACATTAATTTTCAATGGACATTATGAGTCTGGCTTAAAATATTATATAAAACACCATCAATAGATCATTGAAAAACATTAAGAGATCATTTATATCTTATAAGCTAGTCTATTTATTTAAAATTATGAATTGAAAAATGATGATTAATCATTCCGTGACATCAACCAACGGTGGCACTATTGACACTCAGGGTGATTTTATGGTTATTCGGCATCCCCTGCGCATCGAGCTTCAGCCCAAGACTGATGATGGTGATGTTTTAACACTAAAGCATCTAAATTTGAAAGTTTATAAGTTCGCACAATTATCACTACACAGAATCACAGTATCTTATTGTCGACACTTTACAGTTCCAGACGTTTGTATATCTTGTGTCGTCAAATGGCTAGTGGGTCAGCCAGACCGTTCGTATGCTATGCCTCCTTAGTCTCTGCTACCACATCCTTATCATTATCCTTCTCGTCTTCATAGAACTCGTTCTTTGGTTCCACCATCTTGTCCGCTTCCTCTTGACTTATACGAATATCTGGGTCTGGTTCTTCCTTGATTCTATATTCTTCAGAGAATAAATCACCTGCAAGATAATAATTGATATAGGACATTCTTTAGAGCTGCTCAGTGGCTAGTACAGGTTTTTTAGTTTTTGAGCCCAAGTAGCAAAAATATCAACAGATATTTTAATTTCTGTTTTTATTATATTATGATAACATGTTCTCAGTGGTATTAACACATTACAGACTCAAATTCTGTATACTAAGAGCATGTTACGCTTGTTTTATAAACTTTACCTGGTATATGTGTCATTTGAACAGCGGGAGAATGTTGACACATCTTGAGATTATCATATACATGTTTTGTAATGGCTTCCAAATATTGCTTGCTGTTGGCGTTTGACGTACTGTCCGGCCTGAAAGAGGCCATAACATGAACTAAATACTTACTAACAAGTCGAAACTTCACAGTTTAATGAAAGAATAGTGTTTGAAATGAATGAATTTTTTTATAAACTTGTTATGATTGGCACTACCTATTCTTGCTATAAATCGGTCTAACCTACTTATCCGCACAGTTGTGCGGCCTCTAGGCTACTACCATTAGGCCTCCTGACTTTGATGAACTGGATGAAATGTGGTAGATACTGTAGGCATCACTTTAGTATTGTGTGAGGTCTCTTTCCTGACTTAATTGCCAAAATTACCACTATTTCGTCCAATGTGTGCAAACTTATATTGCATTTATATGATACCACCAATGTAAGAGGGAAAACTATCAGTAGGAGCCTATTGATGACTACCAACTGTTGTGTACAATATACACTACATGATGTAATAATAAAAGAGAGTTTACATTTATATTCTGAGATATAAAATATGCACACTTGTTATACATGCGTACCAGCCCACCAGCCAGCTGGCAAGCAACTGACCGACTTGTATGGCACTGCTACCTACGTGTATATGTTACACCAACATCCTTGGACATCCGCATCATTGTTACGCAGATACTTTAGCCATATTTGTTTCTTACCAGCAATGGGCCACCGGCTACTCACAAACCGCACGAAATGCGACTGTGTAGCTGTCACTTTAAGGCTGTCACATGAGACAGAGAAAGGTACCTCCCTGGTCATACTAGCCCAATTGCACATGGCACTACCTCTTTTCTAGAATTTGAAAAGTTGCTCACTCTCAAACTCTGTCATTTTGTGCAACTGTGACTATTGGACCACACGCGTAAGGCCCCGGGTTCTAATCCGTGCTTGGACTAAAAAATGTTATTGGGATTTTTAATTTCTAATCCGGAGTTAGGAAGTTGGAGGTGGTACACTCCAGTGAGTGACTCGGAGAGATGTTCGGGTTTGTCGGGTTGTCGTCCATTTGGAATATGAGAATGTGGGAAAAGTGCACTTGTATCTGCCCAAATACTTGTGCACAATAATATGTCCTGTGCAGATGGCTGGTCCCAGTAAAGATGGGCGCGCACGTAGCCGAAATCGGCTAGGACGACATTGTTTTCATTATTATCATTTTACATGAAACATGTTTACCTATTTATTTCTGGATGCAGTTGAAAGTCTGGTGCAAAGAACTCCAAGTATTCGGTGTATGGTAGCTCATTAGATATGTTTTCATCAACAAGCAGCGATGTTTCATATGTCCAACACCTGGCCACATTCCTCAGTGTATATCTATTACAAAAATATTATTGTTAATTTTTGTTAACATTCACCTTTAATTATGATAGCATAGAGGGACAGACGAGCTATTGGAGCCAATTAGTGACCAACACCCAGGTGCCATCCTTGAACTAATTCCTGCAATGGACAAGCTGCTATTCGCAAACAGCATAAAACGGGTCATAATCATCACTTTTAAGGTGGTATCAATAAAATCATCCTCGGTTGTGCTGGCCGAATTCAGGCACAATGCGGCATGCTACTACTAAGGTCACATTTGTCTTGATTATCGTAATTTATATTATTTTTAAATTAAATATACATATTAACTACAGCAATACTTACCCACCACCCCCTACAACAAGGGTAGGTACGTTTAAACTCTTGACAAATTTAACACATTCTCCATGACCACGAGTGGAGAGGGAAAAACATCCTAAGCGGTCACCAGCAAGTGAGTCTGCTCCACATTGTAACACTATTGCAGTTGGACGGTAGAACTCCATTACATTAGATATAACCGGCTTAAAAACCTAAAATAAAAATATTCTGTGTTAATCTTTTTTGTTTTCTGTTTGTTAATCTCTTATGTTTTTCATTCTAAGGCTGGTCACATAAAATTAATTTGTAACGTTGGTAATATTATGCACAGAGTAGTAGAACCATCAACAGCATCCTAAGTAGACAGTAGTGTTAATCCATAATTTGCTGTAATTGCAGGCCTGTCATTAGATTATTTATCATTGTCATTGCCTTTATATGTGGCAGACTGAAGAGCATAATAAAATAAATAACATCTCACAATGCATAGTCATGCAGATGCTCTATGCTCCTTCAGCTGATACCCTGCTACTCACAAGCCTTACACTATGCAATATCATGTGCATCAATTTTAAGTCAGTATGATCTGAGAGCAAGAGGTCTCATCCATTTCCTCTTGACCCAATTTGGCTGCAATTAGCATCTTACTAAGTTAAGTGGCCAGTTTGGTAGGATTAAAGATGCTGAGTATCCAGATCTCTCTGATCTCTATGATATAGCAAAAAAGTGAGCTACATCACTGACAACTATTTCAGCTCCACATGAACTTGTATTTATTTATATTTAAAATAACATTTCATATATAACTTTTTAAAATAATTAAATTAAATTTGGTAAATAATTCAAAGTCTAGTCTGGTCTTAAAAATATTTCTAATGCTTTTATAGTGTAAACAAAAAGCAATATAACTTACTTGAACATAACTTTGATCATCAATACCTTCCTTTAATGGAACATTTACAGAAAAATATCTTCCACTCTCTGCTCCAATCTCATACATGTCCCCTGTACCAGGGAAAAAATAATTCCCATATTTATGAAAACTGACTGTCATTACTCTATCTGTTAAATAAAACGCTTCTTGCACTCCGTCACCATGATGGACATCAATGTCTATGTACAATACTCTTGGATGATATTTTAGTAATTCTAATATAGCTATGACTATATCATTTACATAACAGAAACCTGTAAAAATAAAATAAAATATTGAATTGTGGTATCAAGTATTAGAAAATGAAATGAATTAAAAAATTTGGACATATTTCAACACCCAGTTTCAAGCTTTTTAACATTTCCATTACCCCAGGAATTTGTAGTTTAGGGAAAATTTTGTCCATTTCACATGCACAAATCATTAGTTGTAATCAGGCCCCATTTATTAACCTATACTTTAAATATTTATTATAATTCTAAGTCTGGAAATAATAAAATTCCATATAAACTGAAACTCTCCTGTTTCCCCCCTTAGGGCCTGAATTTCAATCAGCAATGACTTGTGTATTTGCTTAATACTATTGCTGTCAGCCCATTGACTTGTAAACTGACCATGTGTATATTAGCCCTATAAAGCAATAATATTTTTTTTTAGGTATAGGGAGGCAAAAAAGCAGTCGGAGCCATATTTATGGCTACCGATGCCTATAGACATTCGCATAGATGATAGCATGTGCAGCCCTACTTTCTTCTCCCACCTCCATGGGCCACCAGCTACTTACACACCACAGGAAACACAACAGCATAGCTGTCACTTTGCGCCAGTCACGTCTAAGCGAGAGGTACCTCCCCGGTCGTGCCGGCCCAATTCGGCAAGCTTGCAGTGTGGCACTACCTTTTACAAATTATACATATTATGTTGACTCATTAATAACAGATTAAAATCAAAGGCTTACCAGACGGTTCAAATTTTTTAGCATGATGTAGGCCACCAGACCAATTGATAGCAATATCACAGGCATTATTGTTTAGTTTCATTGCTCCCTCTAATGAAGCACCAGTATACATCGAACAGAAGTCAAACAAACCCTCAAATACTGGACAATCATCTCCAACATTATAATGTAACAAGTCTTTGGAAAAACCTAGAAATTTTTATTTGAAATTGAATTGAATGATAATAATAAATACAGTAATACCCTGTTATGCCATAGGTGGGACCGAGCCTTAACCGTGTAAGTTGAATTCGCATAAGTCGGGGTATATCTGTATTTACAATATAATAATAAATTTTTAATTGGCATTGAATATTTTTATGGTAAACTTAGATTATATTTAGAAGAGATTTAGACGACAAGTTATTTAAACGAAGCAACACAACAAAAGTGATAGCTATCTTTCGTGCAATGTGTGTAGGTCCATGGAGGGGAGGGGGAAGGGAATGCATCTATGGAACCTCAATATGGATGTCAGTAGTCATCAAAATGCTTGTTTGACCACATAAACTGTGAAAATAAAATTGATAATGCCTTTAAAAACATTTAGTTTATAGAGATTGATGGAGTAGTGTAAGTAAACTACAGCACACAATACAACAGATTCTTTCACTCATCATCCCACGAAAGCCAAGCTGCAAAGTCCCAATCATCTAATAAAGGAAATCCTGCCTTTAGGTATTATCAGTAAAATGCTGCCAGCAGTTTCTTCATCTTTTTAATATTTATGCAAAGTTGTTTGGACATTGCTAATATTATTATCATTACTGATATGATACTATTTGTCATTTTCTTAAATCAATGTAATGTAAAATTATATATATTTTTTAATTGCATAAAGGGGAAACATGGAATGAGTGCTTTATTTGTAATTGTTTACGAAAATAAACATGTACTCAACTACAGGTTATCCTAGGGGACTATAGGCCCTTTATTCTCACAAACTGTACAGTCACACAGTGGGTTATGCTGGCAAGATTCTGCATTTTTCCAGCTATATCACTAACTCATATTATTCACTAATACAGTAACTAAATTATGTAGCTGTCTATTACCAAATTGTAAATTTCAAATTGGAATTTTTGATTTTATTACTTACTTTGTATATTTTGAGGAGTGACACTTTGCAAAAATTCTATGTAGTCTTCACTGTGAAATCGGCACATATCGTGCGCGTTGGCCCGGTATGGTCGATATATTTGCATCTTTTTATGTAAGCCATAATTTAGCACTAAGCTATGCGTCACTGATAACCTATGTGGTTTCATAGGATGACCCGGTCCATAATGAAAATTACCTACATCTGGGTTGTAGAAATATGCAACCTTGTGTTGGGTCATTATGGAAAAACAAATACGTAGTCTTTTAAAATTAAAATAACACCAAGAATTAAAACAATAACAATTAGGCGTTTGGTTAGTTCTATGTCTCCAAACATTATCCAAAATGCCTAATAACGGTGTTGATTGCCATTATATTCCATGTATTTATATTTATCTAGTTTAAATAAAAGCAAACAACAGTTAACACAAGAACTGAAAGTGTTGATTCCGAATTTCTATTCCATTTTAGTCAAAACTTAAATTTCAAAATACTTTTATTCAATACAAAAACATCACAATTCAGTATTCACAATTTACTTTTTTCATTCTATTTTTTTTTACTATTTTGTTCCTATTGAAACAGGCTAAGACCCGAGTACATGCTGCTTTTTTAAATTTTCTTCATTTTCATTTTTGTGGCAAAGCTACGTATCAAAAAAATCTTGTTCAAATATTACAATATTCTTTTGAGAAGAGAAATGAGTACAATTAATCCCTACTACAAATTGAGGGGCTTGGGTAAAGTATCTTATGTGCTAATCTTCTACCGATGTTGTTTCATTTGTACTACTCCCCTTCCATCTCTTTACTGAGGTTATGAAATATTACAATATTCTTTTGAGAAGAGAAATGAGTACAAATATTTAGCATTTTTCCAATTACAAAATATTAGATATCCTCAATAAAAAAAATTCATTAACCTATCCAATTTTATGTTTCTCTGAAAATTAATAAGTTCCAAAAAGTTATACACTGCTGAGTATTCTAATGTAGCGTTTACACGTTGGGCCAACCTCGGCCAACTCAGGGCTGTCTACCGTAATAAGATATATAGTATTGTCATAGTAAAATAAGAATAGTAAGCTATCCAATTCCAAACTCCTCGTTTGCCCTCTTATACTATAACAAAAATATCTATGTTTTTTTATCATATAGGGACAAACGAGCAGTCGGGACATTTTCATGACTACCGACGCCCATAGACATTCGCATAGAGGCTATAGAGATGTGCTGCCCTCCTTTCTCCTCCATGGGGCACCGGCTACTTACTCACCGCGCGAAACGCGACAGCACAGCTATCACTTTACGCCAGTCTCGTGTAAGCGAGAGGTACCTCCTGGTCGTGCCGGTCCCAATTTACACAAACAAAGTAATGGTAACTTTAATAATGAAAATATTCTTTATTGTGCACATTAAAGACAGTAAAATCAATACAGTTCATGTTACAGTATGTCCATACTGTAACATGGCAAAGACGCACACAAAGGCGGCATTATTACTTTACAGCAATTTTTTCCAGGCAACTTTAACCTAGAGGATAAATTAAAATTACATGGAGGTGGTGCACAGTTGAACACGAAAAATAAGTTTATATATTCTTTACATAGTGAATAAAATAAATATATAATTATAATATAATACACAAATATAAACTAACATTTATTACATTAAATAATTATACATATAAAATATACATAAATAAATAACAATAATATTAATTAAAATAAAAAAATGTATACAATCTATGAACCATAATAATATCATTAATATTATAATTATATCATAATTATAGATTATAATATTATGAGACTAATAAAATAAATATATAAAAAAAAAAAAAGCCTCCTGGTCGTGCCGGTTCCAATTTGCACAAACAATGTAATGATAACTTTAATAATGAAAATATTCTTTATTGTGCACAGTATAGACAGTAAAAGTAGTAAAAAAGCCGTCTTTATGTACGTCCATACTGTAACATGTACTTTACAATATGTTACAGTATGGACGCACATAAAGACGGCCTTTTTAATTTACAGAAGTTTCTTCCAGGCAACCAGGGATCCCCCCACAGTGCTGACTTCCTCGCAGTGATCCCTGGGCAACGCCGTGTCTGACCACCGTAACGGAGTGGCAGACCGGCGGCTAACGAGCACTGTGAGCGTATATTTTATTGAGCGGTGATATACGCAACTGTCGGAATGAATAAACAACAGCCGAGAGACGTCTCCGGACGTTTCATCGCCAAAGGCCCTTCTCAGGGCCAACCCGAAGGCCCTTCTCAGGG
>LUGF01025510.1:389372-408134 GCA_001625245.1 Calycopis cecrops
CACTGACCTATTGTCTTTAATTTCGTTTCTTTCGCTTTAATTTTGTGATTTTTTATGTTCAAAAATGTTAATTTAATTAATTCAGAATAATAATCAAATGTATTGTACAACAAAAATGTGTTTTCATATGATCTTGCAGTCTTTTTTTTGCGTTCCGCTAAATATGTCCACCAGTGTATTTTATAGGCAGCTGTATATTATCATATTTTCAGGTTGAAAAGAAAAAAAAAATATTTTAGATTCAGGTCTATGTATGGAGTATAAAAAATAAAGGGGAGGCTCCTTTATTTTTTATTCAAAATTCGAGTAGCGGTTCACAGAATACACCAACCTATAAAGTTTCAACTACGAAGGGCCAATAGTATCGAAAAAAATGGTTGTGACATATAGACGGACGGACGAATAGACAGACAGCCATGACGAATCTATGAGGGTTCTTTTTTACCATTTTGGCTACGGAACCCTAATGAAACGGCAATAAGTACCATATTTAAACCTGTGTTTACACCTGGCTGCGAAGTAGTTTCCGCTAATTGAGATATGTGAAAAATGATTAAATTAATTTTAATAAAAATATTTGCGCTCACTTTTTGTGTAGCACCCTGCTTATTGACCCCCAATCATAAATGTATGTTGTTGCCAGATCTTAGACTATCATTATATAATCCCCGTCAGTAAAGAAACGAATGTCAAATGGCGGATATGTAATGACCGACAGGGTGTGTTTGATCACCAAAATCTTTCATATTGTCTATTACTTTAATAATTTCTTAAATCTACGTGCCTCCCACACTAGGTATATATGAAAACTATAAGAAAGAAAGTGAGTGTTTAGTGTATTACCACAAATATTTGGAGAAATGAATCAAGCATTGAACGTCAACATTGTCATGATGTTCATTATACATATGTCCTCTGGTTACTTTCAACAATAGAGGTATTGGACGCAAAGCTTAGGGTTCTGTGATATATGACATAGTGATAGGAAGTTAGAAGATATTTTTCCACAGAGCAAAGTCAGATTTATATTTCTGTGTTCTTTTTTTTTTTAATAAAATTTGTTATTAAAATTTTAGTCAATATAGTTATTTTTTATAGTCTAGAGGGGCGAATGTGTAGTGTCTTCGCCCTTTTGACGTCATTGTAATATAGACATCAGCGTAATTGTTATGCAGACTTGATGCTCTCCTAGGCGCCTCCCTTGCAATAGGCCACTGTGACTCCAAAACCGCACGAATCGCGATGGCATAGCTATGTTTTGCAGCGGCATCATCTCCCGGGTCATGCGGATCCCAGGATACTGCGTCCTAAATAATTTTTTATCGAATCTAGTCCATAAAGTAGACTTTTGGAAGCCCAGAAACTAAACAATGCTTTATTTTAAACGATTACGTAATTAAAGTAACTCAATGTTCAAGAGCAAAAAGAGGAACCACAAAAATCTCGTAAAAGTTTAATACGTATATTTGAAACGTGGCAAGGTGGCCGAACAGCAAGAGCCTGTGCAGATGAAGCGATTTACGCGCGAGTCCACTCGCGCTGCCGATATACTAGAGCTACATAATATTTCCTGTCCAGCTGCTGCGCATACTATCAATCGCGCGTAAAACGCCTGTAATGAGTGCGACTCTCGACTCGCCTGCTGGCATGTCGAGATACTCGGGCGCCGTTGTAGCGTCCAGAACGACGCGTGAGTCCATGGCGAATGCACGTATTTGACTCGAAATGTAGTAGGATTGCTTCGATACCGAACTTTCTACGGATGCGCATAAAACACAGTATATGGAAATCGAACACTCAATAGAAATCGAACGCCCGAGTTCATTGCCCATCAGCCCGAGCTTTGCCGAGTTGCTAGAGCTACTTAATATGTCTCGTCCAGCTGCTGCAGCGCGTTCTATCCCTGCGTATAATGAGTGGGACATTCGACTCAAGCGTAAATCGCCTTATCTGAACAGGGTCTAAGGTGTAAGACAGTTTTATACGACCAGTAAACGGCCTTGCAGCAAGCGATGTCGCGAACATGGTACTGCTCGTTGTACCGTCCACAATATGACGTAATATAGCCCGGTCAAGAGAGACATTGAAGCTTACATTCATTCGCACAATTCTTAAATTTGGCATGAATGGTGGTGGTACCACTATTACAAAGAATTTGTGAAAAGTCCCCTTCGATCTGAGGTGTGCAAGGTCAAATGTTGCGAAATTTGGTTTTTTGCATTTTTCAGCTAAACTGGAAGTTTTATCATAAAAATAGCTAAGATAAAAATGCGGTTCTCTATAAAATTTAAATTATTTTAATTGTAAGTTTTATCATAAAAATAGCTAAGATAAAAATGCGGTTCTCTATAAAATGTGTTTACACTGTTTTCCTAAGAATCACCTTTTTCTAGATATATAACGATGTAAACAGAAGGAAATGTTGTGTTCTTCATAATATGTATGTCGAAGACCGTTTATATACATTATATTACCTAAATCATATTACAAATTTCAGCTTTGTGCGAATCAATGTAAGTTTACCCCTATTTTTGATACTAATTTGACCGGTCTAACAATAAATAATAGCTCATCTAACATGATAACGTTATTATTTAATTACTCTACTTCTATTATAAAACTTAATTCGAAAATATTAAACTAATGCAGTAATGAGGGCAACACGTCCGCATAACGTTTATGCGGATGTCTATGGGCGTTGGTAGTTATCAAAAAGCGTTTGCTTCCGTAAAGTACCTACTATGAAAAGTAGCTATAAATCGCAATTTACTCAACAAACTTAACTTACAAACAAATTACGTTAGATCATTCAAGCATTACGTAAGCAGATTTTTTAAAATAAAACTTCTATACGCGTGCTTGACATGGTTTGACATGGCTGGCGAGAGCGTTACAAAAATCACTTAACGGACGAGATCAAAGTGAAACTTTTTTGAACTTAAAAATAAATATCATATGACATGTTATGTCATTGTAACTATGGTAATGAATTTATGTATTAAATCAATAATTAAGTTGTACTTTAGTTGTGTGGTCTAAAGCAGACACTTTTTTGTATCAATGTAAAAATTACTTGAATTTGTAAGGAAATAAGCAAAGTAAGTACCCCGTCCCTCAACCCCACCCCCTTCAGTGCTTACGTAATACTTGAACTACCCCTTATTATCTGGCTTACGGCGCCCGAGCTTTTTCTAGGTAATGCAGAATGAAGTAAAATAATTTACATTACAAATTACTAGATACTTTAAATAGGAGGGAAGAGAGTAAAGTAGTGGTGGCTGAGAGGTAATACCTCGTTTATGGCAGCACACTTATCAACTCGGAAACGGATCGTAACCGTATCACCTCGAGCCGGTCAGTATTCTTTGTATGAAACTATACTGCAACGCACACTAATGGGAAGCGTAACGGAAACGCCTCTCCTCGGAACCGGCTCACAAACCGCTATCAACGCACTTACGGCGAGGCGCCAACCAGGCGTCCGTCCGCGCGCTTACGTCCGGCCGAACTCGCGCATAAGTCTCTCCGTACTAGGGTGACCAATATTTCTTCGGAGAAATATAGTATTTTTTGAAAATATCCTATAAAATATACATGGTGACTGGTGGGACATTTTCAACACTCATATATATTTTAGTTAGTAAATTTAAAAAATATATATATTAAAAATATATGATAAATAATTTCGAAGAAAATTCAAAGAAGCGCAAAGGGAATAAAAATTCATAATATGATCACCGTAGCGTTGACCGTTTTGTTTTGCGAGTGCGCGCCTTTAACTAAACAGACATGATAATTAGATATAATAGATACCAATGACTAAACCTCTCCATGCTCTATGTATTAATTGATAACGTTTACATTTGGTAAACGTATGATAGCTTAGAACAGCCAAAAAAGCCAACGTAGATATTTTACAATTTGAAACGCGAGCTAATTAATTTATTACAATGTTTAATCATGACAACTACACTTTTTATAACTTTTCACTTCTTTACTACACTAATCTTAGTATCGACAGCTCGTTTCGCGCATATTTTATATAACGCGATTAAGCGCAGATCAGTCACTTTTAATTGTTTCGGATGCCCCAAAGGTAGACTAAGATTTGCTTATGTAATGACACAAAATTGGTATTTCGGTCGGTATTTCTAAAATATGTTTTTAAACAAACACGTAAAGTACTCGGAAGCGGCGCATTAGATCACTATGTCAGTCACCCTTGAGTTTTATATATACCATTACTTTATGGTCACCGTACCGATACGGCGATAGGCAATACGGTTACGATCCCTTTCTGAGTTTGATAACTGTGAGGCGACCAAAAGCGGAAACCGTCTCAATTCAAATCTTTCGTAAACAGAACTTTTAAAAGGATGCTGTAACACTCACTAACATAGTTATGTAATGTAGAAAATGTATCGAATATCAGTTGAAACCAAATCAATTTCTTTGTATCTTGATATAAATCTTTATCTATATAGTTACTATACAAATCTAGGATGTTTTGGTAACTATCTGAGTAAATGTCTTTTTCATTTATATTAGAAGGATATTCCATTCAAAATTTTGCATGATTTTAATCAAGTTTTCAAATAAAACATAAAATAAGTATCATGGCGCTGTATAAAGCTCGAAGAGGATATTTCCGTCTATTGTAAGTTGTAACATTCTAAAGTAACTTATCTATATTTATAACACCAGATAGAAATAAGTCACTTCCCTGCCATTTTTGTTACACGTAGTATCCATATCGGATGGCGCCCCAGAGAAGCGATCAAAGTCCCTGACTCTAGGCGCCTTATTCGCCAGGCACATAAGTGCGATTAGAACTAAAGCATAAACGAATACCAAATACACACCAAACTTAAACATGATATTTTATTAGATACGGAACCACTACTGCTTTGTTATGTTTCAATTTCAACGGGCCGTCGTGCACACAGCCTTGATTGCTTTACGCGTTCTATTAAATTCGTTATAAAACTAGTTAGCTCAGTCGGCGGTCGCATTTGTTCTCGTGCTGTATGTTGTGAGCGTTCAGAACGATGGCTCTTTTAAGACTTGCGATTGTTTTGTTATTGGCAGACAGCAATATGATCGGTTTTAGGGTGCTAAGCAGAGCAATGGCGTCCGTGGTGGAGAGCTTCCACAAGCATGGTGTGGTGCCTGAAGTCGTGTCTAAAGCCCCCCCAGCATTGGCGAAGGTAAGTTATCATATTTGTATTTTTAAATAGTAGTTTAAAGGCGTTAAAAAAAGGCGGACGGAATGTTGCCTAGAAACTAGTGAAGTATTAAAATTGTGACAGTGTATTTATGTTTGTGCGTGTAAAGAGTTACTAGACATAAGAAAAATTACGCCATTTTTTTTAAATAATTTGATTATTTCCTGTCAGTTTATTGCACCAGCTCTAATAAAAACTATACTCCTAACTTATCGTCGTCTAACTATCCAATCGGTGAACTAACTACAAATATTTTTTAAATTATATTGTTTACCTAGATGTAGATACAAGTCTTATTTTTTAATTGGAAAGTTATTATAATATAAGTATAGCATTCCAGACAAACCTGTGTGGTTTTTGGTCTGCTTATTATTTAATATTGAAATATTTTGAAAATTAATATTGAATGAAAACATATTGATGAAATGAATTAATATGAAAATTATAAATAAATATATTAAAAAAAAGTGAATGGCTCCAGAAATTGCTAAGCATAGATTTGTCTAAGAGTGGTGGATAAATATATTTTTTGCCTATATTTATTAGGTTTTGTGCAGCTACATTAGTGACACCACCACTTTGGATAATTTTTGATTAGTCGTTGAAGGAAGGTATATTTCCTGAGCTGTAGAAAGTTGCGAAGATTACCCCTGTATACAAATCAGGAGATAAGAGTGATGTCTCGAACTAGCGTCCAATCAGTATACAGAACTGCTTCGCGAAATTTTTTTAGTATCATATAAACAATTATATAAAACACACATTAAGCCCGAATCAAAATGATTTTATTAGCGGTCGGTCGCCAATTCTAATTGTTACTCTACCTATTTATGCGAGTAATTTAATCATAAAAAGCAAGTACATTCTATATATACAGATTCTCTAAGGCATTCGATCACGTAGACCATGTTACGTTTTACATATTGGAATACAGGAGGGAAACTTACTTATATGGCTCGCGTCTTATGTACAGAATACACAAACACTTTGTTGCACTGTGAAGTGACAGCTGTGCTGTCGCGTTTCGTGCGGTGTGTAAGTAGCCGGTGGCCCATGGAGGTGGGAGGAGAAAGGGGGGCAGCGCATCTGTATAGTCTCTATGCAGATGTCTATGGGCGTCGGTAGTCATGAAAATGGCTACAACTGCTCGTTTGCCCCCCTATACCATTAAAAAAAAAAAAGAAAAAGGGTATGAATCTGTTCCAACGTAACGTTTCATAGAAACGTCAGGGGTACTGCACAGCTTATTAATTATTATTATCTTAATATTTCTTAATGACCTGTGTCGAATCGATAGATAGTCAATGATTAGCTTACGCAGATGATATAATTTTTTTTAAACGATTTCTGATCTCGGTGATGGCGAAAACTCCAATCTGACCTAAATGCAATTACTTATTGGTGTGACGAAAACGCTACGTGTGTCTGCCTGGCTATCACATTCAATAATAACAAGGCACCATTAAGTATTACTTAGAAGATTACGAAGTATTTGTTTAGCCCGAACATACATGCAGACACACGGACAAAAATTCTAAAAATTTTAATTTTGGCTTCGATATCAATTGTAGATGACGCTACATTATTCTTTAAAAAAAAATAATTTAATGTTCAGTTTTGACTTTCCTACGATTCCCGCTTTATCCTAGGGGATAAAAAGTATCCTATAATCTAAGACAGCTAATACCCTATCTGTATAACAAATTTTATCAAAATCCGTTTAGTAGTTTCTGCGTGACTAACGGACAAACATCCAAACAATGAAACTATTTATATTTTTAATATTAGTGTGGATAATATTCAATAAGATATCCTACGTCTCGACTTGTGCCAGTGACTTCAATTCAAAATTCAAGCACGCAAGATGTGGATGGATTTAGGTCAAGTTCACACTACAAGCACTGGATTAAGCTGGTTGCCGAAAACTTCGTTAAGGTTTTACAAGTGTTAGGCAGATCAGTTTCCTTACGATTTTTTTTTACCACCAACCAAGCGACGACGTTGACTGGTTTCAAAATACAAACATTCAGAAACCAGTTTCAGAGCTACATGGAATCGACATCGCTCGGCCCAAATTTCTATAACTAAGTCGTCGCTAATCGTTATGTCTTGATATTTGGTCAATTACTTCTTTAACTTTGTCAATTCTATTACTATTAGGTATTACGATAATATTGGGTCCTTTCCTTTGCTAAGGTTGAAATTTAATACACAAATTGAGTACCGTAGTCACAATGACATAACATTTTGTATGATATTTAGTTTTTAATTAAAAAGTTTCACTTAGATCGAATTTAGATCTTCGCGGGTTCACTATAATACTAAGATAATAATAAAATATGATAAACCACGTGAAATCGGTAGTTATGAAAGAGTTGCACCCGCGATCCATGCTTATTTCAATTCATTTAACATTATATTTAGAATGACAATTGATTTAGTTTATAAGTTTACAAATTGTTATATTATTCATAAGTTTGCATATATGGGCGCTCTATAGAGCGGTTCGGTA
Source organism: Calycopis cecrops (assembly GCA_001625245.1). Classification (NCBI taxonomy): domain Eukaryota; kingdom Metazoa; phylum Arthropoda; class Insecta; order Lepidoptera; family Lycaenidae; genus Calycopis; species Calycopis cecrops. The sequence goes on from LUGF01025510.1 coordinate 397,110, forward strand.
TTTTTTTTCAAAGAAATATTTTTGAAAGAAGAACCCAACTTTTACATATTTTACATCGCGGGTGCAATAAACAAACAATGGCTTGTTCTGTTCAAAAGTTCTTAAGAAATAAAAACAATTAATGACATATTTTTTTATATATCAATAATTTGTCACTATATGCGGTAAACTTAAACAGTATAGTTATAACCTCGAAACTGTCGATAACAGAATGTTGCCACGTATATGATTGTGTAGTTATCAACCAGATGCTCATATCATAAGTTTATAAGCGCGCCAAAAAAAAGCGGTGAAAGTTGTCAGTTAATTAAAACGCCAATAACATATGAAAGAACCTATTAATAACACATCCTTTTTGAAGAATTTCAGAAAGCCATTTGGTTAGTCATAGATCAAGTGACACTTGTAGATCAAAATTTTAATGATAAAAAGCTAAAAAATGAAACAAATAAGGTTTTATTATATTTCATAAAAGGAGAGAAAGAGAGGGTGTAGGCCTTTCTCTACTCTTTAAAAAAATATGAAAGAAAAAAACATTCTTGGCATTGGGCATGGTCAGAATCGATATTTAAATGTAAAAATAAATCTCATTTAGTTCCATTGTTCAACGTAAAAAATACTATTATTTTAGTATTTTTATATAGTATTAATTCACTACAATATTATAAATAATAATGATATGCAGTGTCGTAATTCGTACAGAAATGAGCGCAATGTCGATATTCCATTTTTTTACTACAATTCTAACAACGTATATAAGTAATGGCAGAAAGGGAAGATCAAACAATACAATCTTCGACCTACCTGGCACTCTAACTAGAACCCTTATATTATTGTACGCATGTATATGGAAGAGGCCCTAAAAAAATCTTAGACTAAACTCATACCTTAAAATCTCACATTCGTATGGGGACATTTACGTGTTTCCAGTAAAGTCTTACTACGTATTCATTAGGGAATATTGTCTCGCAAATTATCGCAAGATATTCCATTATTGTTGAGACATGTAGCAAATCTTTCCATATTTGAGATTTTCTTCCTGCTCCTCCTATTTTTTTCTAATTAAATTTGTTGCGCGTCCCAAGAAAGTTTTAGGTTTTTCTTCGGTCTCCCTAAGATCATATCAAAGGGTTGTTGTGGTTGCCGCAGTCGATGCCTAGTCCCTTAGTGATTATGAGGATTTAAAGTTTTTTGAGTTTTGGCAGGGGCAACCTTGAAACTGATCGGAGCATGTTACTTATTGAACCGGCAGCGGTATACATTAATAAAGTTTCTCAAACCCTAACCGGTATTGTCGTTTGGCATATAACATAACTTGCTTCAAATTTCTACTTCGTATTAATCACTTCAATAGTGACCATCTGGAACCAAGGCAAATAATACTGAAGTGGCCTTCGCCCATGTCCTCGGCGAAGTCCTTATATAATAATCGACCATAATTGGCTATTATTCAAATGAGCCAAAGTAAAAATTCAAAACCAGTCAAGAATATTTTCGTGTCGATCTCCATTCGGTTACCACTGTCAGAAGCAGCATCAGCTCGTTATTTTCACATTAGCTTAGAAATTGAATTGAATTTAATAGCGTCCATTTTTCAATTGAATAATGCCGGTTCGTGAAAACCTATGCAGATGTGCCGGTGAAATAATCATCGACTAATTTATTACCAGTCAAAACTGAATGGGACATGTATCAACAACAACTAGCGTTAATGATGTATAATATATCCGCGATGATTATTCCTATAATTATAGATAATTTACCTTATTGCTGGGGTTTGTACATTAACGACTTATCGACGGAGGGTTTCACATACATCTATTTTTAATTACATTCTCAGTATTTAAAAATGTTTAAAACTTTTAGAAGAATTCTGATGTTTTATATAATTTATGTAAATTATTCTGAATCATAAAACTGCAAATTCGTTTAATTTCAGGTTAATTACTTAGGACGAATGTATATTACGAATTAGCAAATTACTTAGTAATTTACAGAAAAATAATGAAATGAAGTCATTGACAATGCAATTATTAACAGTGCATACAGAAAAATTGGTTCAAAATATTTAATACACAGCAAATCAGTACGTGCCTTCGCTAAAAAGTAGATCCAGGTAAAATTGTAGAATGGTAAAAATTACAAATAAGATTAGTGTGTTTAGTAAAGTTAATTTATACGAGTACGTATTTAAACAATTTACTACTAACGACATACAAATTATATTTAATATTCGTCTATTAAAAGCAAATAACAGATCATTTAATGTTGAATGATAACTTAAGTAAGGGTACCTACGTTTATAATTCTAGATAGTTAATGTTAAATGATGTTAGACGAGCGTTACTCGTACATTAAGTAGGTACATAAAGATGATTTATGGCCATAACAATGCCTAAGGAAATGCCCATGGCATTACCATGGTAAGACAGTATCACTAATTGCGCTTAATATGTACCTTTCAAAACTTCTATTCTAGCATCTCTGTTTAGATAGCCTTTTCCGAGTAACTTATATATAAATATATTGTCTTCGAAGCCGTTTTAGGTTACGGTGATAGTAGTAGTAGACTAGTGCTTCAAGTAGAGCTTAAATGTTTTGCTCTTTTTTGATTAACGCAACCGTAGTTATAGAAATTGTTAGGAGCCGATCTGCTTTTCATCAAGTTCTCGCTTTCTATTGAAACGTAACTCTAATAAATTAACACAATTGTGGTCATTTTGACTATATCTCAGGCATAAACACCAGAAATATCAGGGCTTGGGTTAGGAATGGCTTTAGAAAGAAAGTGATTCGAAGTCAGGCAAGTTTGTCTTTGGGTTTCGTTGCGATTTGGTTGTGTTTCGACATTCTGATTGAAGAGACAATGGATATTTTGGAAACAAATATAGCCATATATTTGTTTAATTTTGGATGGCTATTTTTCAAGGTGCTTTATTTTCTCATATTCCTGCTAAATAAAAACTTTACATGTCATCGTGTAGATATCATCCTGCGGACATAAATTATTGTACTTCTGTGTTATCGTAGATACTTACCTAATATTGAAGGCATTATAATTATGCTAACGAGGAAATGTTTCCTGTAAACATTTAGACGGTAGGTCCATATTCCATACCTCGTGAATGAAATCATAACAATTTCTCCTTTACCAAGTAGTAACAGTTTTATTATGATTTGACATGGATCGTCATCGTGACATTATTGTATAATTATAATTGTATCTTAAACAATTATAATTATAGTTTAGTCTAGTTTTTATACGCGACTTAGTTCGGGTTCGTAATTTTATTCTTTTAACAAAAAGTATTCTATATTCTTTCTAATACCTCGTAAGAATATGTGTACAAAGTTTCATAATTGATTGAGTAATTTTGGCGTGAAAGACAAACAAACAACAAACAAACTTAACTAGTAAACATTCACCAGTATGACACTAGTACGGATAGCGTGAGATTTTTCTTCCAGCGATTATGATACTAGCTGCACATAAAAACTTGGTTATGGTTTCATTTTGAAAAGTTCTAGGCGTAGGTATGCTGAAAAATAATATGTTTTCGACAATCTCCAATTGCAACTGAAAAAGTGTACGCCACATGCGACATAAAAAGAAATTGAAAAGGTTATAAAGGAGACATACAAGTCTTTATTTGTTATGCATATTACAGAGGAATGTTTAGAATTAATATGTACTAAATGTACCAAAAAATAAAAAGAATTAAAAATCTGTTTATTTTAACATGAGGCTATTTTTTAAATTACATGATACCCATTTTAATATTTGTATTATAATGAATGTGCCGTTGTAGTTCCTAAGTAATTTGGATTGTAACGTTTTGGAGTAGAATATCGCAGGCATAATGCATTTGTAACTTTTGTGAATAACATCGGTGCAAGTAAAAAAAATGGGTCTTCTGTATAATATGCAACTAATTTCTAGACCGTCTTCAACGCTACTGGTGGCTGAAATATCAACTTTTCACTAACGTTGCGTTTGACGTTTATTAGTTAACAGTTAACACTAAAATAGAGTCCGTGAGGTGACCCCACTCAAATCCGTTAGCCGCGGCGCTGCGGTCTCGAAATATAATGTTGCTAGAAGTTGGATATTGTATTTTTATTACACAAAGCTTACCAACATACATTACAACTTATGTATTATTTACATAAGTTTTCTGTTGCAGCCCCCTATGTGCTCTATCCTTTACGACTTTAGAGTTAAAAGTATTTGTAAAAAAATACTAACTGAAACATGTCGACATGACTGTTATGCAGAAAATTAATATGAGTATAATATTATAATATTTTATAATTATAATTGTGAATGAATATGATTATAATATAATATTTTATAATAATAATTGTGAATGAATAACTATATGCAAAGAAAGGCGTGCTCGTTTCCCTTTCCTATTTTGTATTTGAGCAAACCGTTTTTACAAAAACACCTGAATTCGGTAAATATCTACGAACCTTAATACGCTAATAAATATTTTATTCAAATAACATCTTTAGATATACCATCAACGTAATAATATAATCTGTAAATAATATTCATAAAAAAATCAATGATGACTTATTCACTAAAATATATGTTGTTATAAATAAATGAAACTGTTTTTTGTTCTTATAAAACGCTAATTTATTAAACTAATTACTTTGTACACATCATGGAGACATTGCAAGCCAATAAGGAACCCGGAAACAGTTAACAGACAAAATTTGAAAATCTGACAGAATAGCCAACCGTACAATAACACACTTATAACATTATACCAACTTAGAAATTGATTTGTGTTGCCATAATATTCTAACACCCCTTCTCAACACAAATACATTTTCTTAGTGGTTATATCTATAATACAGGGTTAGTTTTTGGTCACCGGCCAAATTTTCAGATTTGGTTCAGAATCGATAATACATTCGACTTACGAAATAAAACAAATAAGAAAAATAATATAAAAAATATTTTTGTCCCGTACGAAAATAAATTCCGTTTGGATAACGTAATTGATCATAGCCGCGGCGCGGCGCGCGGCGGCCGCGAACACACAATCAGCTGTTGAGGTCAACACACTCTTCGGGTGCTAATGCGTGTAGGTATAATTAAGGACCGTTTCAAATCGATGTTTATGTAACAAAATATTATAAATAAGACGATACAATTAAAACACACCCTTGAAATGATGTTTATTTCCTTATTTTTAAATATGGCCGGTGACCAAAAACTAACCCTGTATATAGACAGAAAACATCCTTCATCCTAACATTATTTTACTTAACTACATTACATTACAGTCTATTTAACAACATTACTTAAACTACAAATTTTTCACACCATATATTCAAATGTTTCATAATCAACTCTTTACTTAAAATTTTTGTCAACATATCTGCAAGTTGTTCATTAGTCTTAACGTATTTAATACAGATTTTATTTTCTTTTACTAGATCTTTAATAAAATGATAGCGAATATCTAAGATTAAAATAAATCTTTTTATAGTATCTGTTTTTACATTTATTATTGCTGATTGATTATCACAGAATATATTAACAGGACAAAAATTTTAACAATTAAAATCATTTAACAAATTTAAAAGCCAAGATGCATCAGCAGCAGCCATATTCATTGATATGTATTCAGATTCTGTTGAAGACAGACTAACTGAGGCTTGCTTTTTGGAGCACCACAAAATTAAACAATCTGACAACTTAAACATATAACCTGAGGTAGACTTTCTATCCAACACATCACCTGCCCAATCAGCATCACAATATCCTTGTAAAACAATATCTTTACATTTATAAACTAACTTTTAATAAATGTATGTTTGGTATATCTTAAAGCTCTCTTTAATGCACTTAATAACTCATTATTTACATATGATTGATATCTAGAAATAGAAATAGAAAAACTTTATTAAGCAATTCTAATACACAGCTATACATTTTTATTTACTTAACCTACACATAAATACGATAACTATTAGTCAACAAACACACAGAGATATAACATTCATTATTTTTACAGGTAAAAAAATATATAAATAAAATAAAATAAGTAGTTAAGTATTAAATATAAAACCAACAATAAAAACGAAAAATGCACAGCAGTGTAATACAAATATCTACTCAGTAAAGAAATAGGAAAACATAAATCAGGCCTTCTCCCTGATGCTGCATACATTAAGCAACCTATAATTTGCCTACACAATATTTCAACATTTTTATCTTTATGAACATTTTCATTTGCAAAAATTTTTGTGCTAACATTAATATCCTTAAGGGCAGACATATCTTTACAATTTTCCATTTTAAATCTTTTTAAAAGTCTTTCCAAATAACTTATTTGATCCAACTCAGTAATACCAGTTTCCAAATTTTGCTTTACATTTATACCAAAAAAATTTGAAACAAACCCCATGTCCTTCATTTCAAATTCTTTCTGTACATTTTTAAATTGTACAATATGTCTCTCATTTGTCCCGAATAACAAAATGTCATTGACATACAATAAAATAAACATTTTATCATTGTTATTGTATTTTTTAAATAAACATGAATCACTCTCAGACTTAATGAAGCCTTCTCTACACATCACAGAACTGAATTTTATATTACAACACTTGGGTGAACTCTTAAGACCAAATAATGATTTATTTAATTTAACTATATTTTTCTCCCCGACATAGGCCCCTTCTGGCAATTTAATACAGACATCTCTATCTATATCTCCATACAAGAACGCTCCAGTAACATCTAATTGATATATAGGTAAATTTAAATGAGTTGCTATTGCAACAAAAACTAAAAGTGGATAACTTCGCAACAGGAGCATAAATTTCATCTACATAAATCAAAGTCACTATTCTGTTCAAACGCCCTAGCTGCTAGTCTAGCTTTGTATTGTTTAATATTACCATTTTCCTTCAATTTAAAAACCCACTTACTGCTAATAATGTTTTCACTCACTGGTACATCACTGAATACCCAAGTGTTATTGTCATTTAAGGTTTGTAATTCTCTGTTAATAGCCTCTGCCCACTTACTTGCATCCTTCCTTTTCATAGCCTCTTTGTATGAAGTTGGTTTACTCTCTTTACTTACAACATTATGGCAATGATAAAATGATGTCTGTTTCCTCACTCGCTTGCTTCTTTCTTTTTGGCCCAATGGTTCATCCACATCTAATGAGTCATCATTGCAGGGTTCATATTCACTTTAAGACTCACTCTCTTCTGTAGACTGATCTAGGATGGGACTAGTAAGGGTACTCGTTTTATGATCTATGTCTCTAGTTACCTCATTCAGCTTTGTTGGAGTTTCATTTTGGTTAAATTGGTCTTGTAAATCCAACATGACCGTTTCATTTTGTTTAATATTGTGATTTAAGAAAACCACGTCCCTTTTTGTATCTACACAGTTTCTCTCAGGAAAATATATCCTGTAGCCCTTCACATTTTTACCATAGCCAATCATTAATCCCTTTTCCCCTTTTCTGTCCCATTTCTCCTCTTCTCCTTTGGAATGTGTACATACACAGGAGAACCAAAAGTCTTCAATTGATGAATATTAAATTTTTTATTTGTCCACATTTCATATGGTGATTTTTCATCTTTGCCTTTCCCTGTTCTGTTTAACACGAAAGCAGCTGTGTTTACTGCTTCTGCCCACAGTTTCTTAGGCAGATCCTTAGCATATAGCACAGTCCTCGCTGCTTCGACAAGTGTCCGATTCTCCCTCTCAGCCTTCCCGTACTGTTCCGGTGTATAATCTACGGTAATTTCGCGAGTTATCCCTCGCTTTGAACACATTTCCGTCACTTCTTTGTTTAAAAATTCTAATCCATTATCGGTCCTAAAATACTTGACTTTATTCCCGGTTAAATTCTCTGCTTTGTTCAGAAAATCCTCCAGACATTGTTTGATTTCATGTTTAGCTTTGACAAAATATACAGTCCTGAAGTTTGAATAATCGTCCATCAAAAGAACAAAATATCTTGACCCGCTTCCATGGGTCCACATGTATCCCCATGTATTATTTCACACATCCTGGTGGTTACGTTGTCACTTTTCTTAAAAGGTAGCCGGTGTATCTTTCCCTTTAAGCATCTTTCACACTGAGGAACCGAAGATAGTTTATGAAATAGACTAGAGAATATAGAAATTGTTTTGTGTTGCCATAATATTCTAACAATATAGGAACAGAAACTGCATAAAGCATAATTATTATGATGAGGTTTGCCAGTCTATCATATATTTTCCCAAATACAAAATGAAACGTACAAGAAAATTTTGCCCCTTAATTTAGCAAACATGAGTACATTTGCAACACTAAAATTTGCCTATTGTGCGTGCGCATAACACTCACAACGAAAATACTGTTGACAACCAACCATCAGCATAGTTATAAGATTTAGTTCCAATTTTGTCGGAAGACTTCAGTCGTGGCGCGGACTCTACATGAAAATGAAATTTCAATATTTAAAGTACGGCCGCTGAGAAAATGCGTTTCTAACATGTGTCAAATAGTCATGACTAGTGATGGGAAAAAAGTAACTATTTTGGATTGTATGATTTTGAATACTTAATTGTCTGAATTTATTTTATTTGAATTATTTGGAATGTGTTTAAAAAAAAGATAAATGCGAGAGTTTCATTTAGAAGTATTTAATATCTAAATACAAATGAACATGTTTATTCAGGTTCGCTTTCACTTGAGGACGTGCTGTCTTCGTCGTCATCGTCACTAACATGTATAATTATATTTCTTGTCAACTCTAATATCTCGCTCAAAATCTGTGTAAATAAGATTTTTCGTTTTTTCGACCACCTTCGCCCAGTCATATTTCGTAACTTTCCCGCAGGCTACTTTTAATAGAGTCATCATCTTATTTGTGCTGAATGGCGGAGGCGGATGACGCGCTGCGTAACCTTTAATTTGAGCCCAGATTACCTCAATCGCGTTGTATTGGCAATGATAAGGTGGTAATCTTATAACTCGATGACCGTATTCCAGAGCCATTTCATCTATTTCATATCGAACATTTACAAATTTGTGTTCTTTAATTAATTTAAATAATTCTGCTTTTAGCATTTGCATATTTGCGTCAATACCCTTTTCTTTTAACCAAGCTACCATTTCTTCTTTTTTATTGGCTTGGGTGGGTACCTTCTGTATTTGCACCGAATATTAAGGGGCATTATCCATGAATATCACAGAAGGCTATCAAAAGTACGTTTTGAATCCAACCTTTAAATGTAACAGCATTCATTTCTTCATGGTAGTCTGTAGTTGTTTTGGATTCAAATGCCAGTAAGCCGTTTTCCACAAAACCGTATTTTGCAGAACCTGCATGACATACCTACTATTAGTCGAGCCCCTTTACCCATTGGTACTTTCGACGTCGAGGCCTGTGTGACATCCGTCCAAGAGCGAGTGATTTACGTTTAGCCATGTCTCGTCAATAAAAACAACATTTTCTCAATTATCAATTTTTTTGGCTACCCTTAAAAAACTTATTCGTTTCAAAACTATGTCGTAACGTTCTAATATAATTTTTCTTTTGTCGGTTTTCTTGTATGAAAATCCAATATTTTTTAAAATTGTAGATAGAGCAGTTTTACGTCCATTAAACAGCCCAGCTTCTTTTAATGATGCCAAAAGTTTCATTCTATTAGGGTACTCATTTCGTGAATAGTAATTATAAATATGATTCCTTATTGAATCGGAGTCAAAAGTGTCCATATCTATCACAGATTTTACTCTTCGTTTCTTCTTCGGAGTACGTAAAATATTCTCTGCTATGCCAGTAGAATCGAACTTTTCTTTATTAATATTTGTTATAGTTCGTTTACTAACGCCAAGCGCCTGAGAGACGCGTTCTTGTACTTGTTCGACAGGTACCAAGGGTCCGCCATTTTGCTTTTCGCGCTCAAAATAATCTTGCAGCTTGATAATTAGTTCACGGGTTTCACTTTTTAGTGTTTGTCCACGTTTAAGCATTATTATGCACAGAAAGTAGAACAGCACAATATGAAACACAATCAAAGTCCAATTTAGCGCCAAGGTCAATATGAAAAGCAGAAACAGTCCATTAAACGAAAGCCGGGTTAAAAGAAAAGAAAATATCGAGAAACTCTGGGGAACGTAGACGATGCGCACGAAACGACAACAGACGACTGTTGTAGCCTCACAACATGGCGGCACATAACGCCATTTTGTGTTGCCACTTTAAAATAAATGTGAAATCGCTAATGTGAATCGCTTGCCTCCCACAGTGAGGTTTGATCGTACTGTTATAACAATATGAATTTAATCGCATATTATTATCAAATTATAATTAATGACTATAAAGAAAATCGTATTATTTCATATCAAGTATATAACGGCAGACGTTTTAAATAGTTATATTGTCTGTTATTTTTGGCACGTCACTACAAAAGTAGAGACTTGACATAACTTTGTAACAACGCTTAGTGTAGATTACTAAAATATTGTTTTCCAAGTTATTGAAAGGTAAAATTATAACATTGTCGGTTGACATAATACCATTGTTAATGCCGTTACTTTACTTACTAGGACAACGTAGTAACAACAAATATAGTAATAATAAATATAGCAATAATAATTTTATCGTAAAGTTAGACGCCATTTAAAAGCGACGTCGTCAATTCGGTCACGATGCGTTCTCTCAACGGCCGGTGTTTAATGTTAATATGACATTGTCATTCTTGGTGAGTATTTAATGCGTAGAAATAGAAAATAATTTAATGCCTAATATTAACATTAGGATTCGCCACATTCGGCTAAAGAGTAAAGTGAGTGCAATAAACATATAGAACAACACAGGCCGTGTTTATTGCAAGTTTACTGTAGACGTAGATTTAATTTATGTTTGTAATTATGTTGTAAGTCAAGCAGTTGGGCGTACGGCTTATTACTTTAAAAAGAAAAATAATTTTTAACGTGGTTCTATAGCAGACCATTACCATATTTACCATACCATCATTACCATATTTACC
>LUGF01025510.1:439957-477034 GCA_001625245.1 Calycopis cecrops
TTATCAGTCATCCAAACAGTAATAAAGCAGCTCACAAAACGTAGCTCAAACTGAACTTTATAGCAGCTCATTATGTAAAACTTCATTTGGAAAAATAGTCTCCTAACTTAATATTAAAGCTGCCCGCTTTGTATTTCTAGTCGCTCACTTAGTATTTTTAGTCGCTCACTTAGTAATTTCGTCGCTCAGTTAGATTTTTAATACGTCAAATGGATTAATCGCAGCTCACGTTTTGTAAGCTCGTTTTGAATTTTATTATTAGCCAAGATTCGTCGTTAGTTTAGTTTATTTTTCGCTCACTTATTTTTTTTACCGCTCAAGTTATTAATACAGTATCTCATTATCAGTCGCTAAGTTATTTTTTATTCGCTCGTTTTATTATTCCCCTAAAATTAATAGGTGATGTATATATACATATAACTATATAATTTAGTCATACACTTTTTTTGTATTCATGCAAAAATTACTTAAATTTGTAAGGAAATAAGCAAAGTAAGTACCCCGCCCCTCAACCCCACCCCCTTCAGTGCTTACGTAATACTTGAACGACCCCTTATTATCTGGCTTTTGGCGCCCGAGCTTTTTTTAGGTAATGCAGAATGAAGTAAAATAATTTACATTATTAATTACTAGATACTTTAAATAGGAGGGAAGAGAGTAAAGTAGTGGTGGCTGAGAGATTACCTCGTTTATGGCAGCACACTTATCAACTCGGAAACGGATCGTAACCGTATCACCTCCAGCCGGTCAGTATTCTTTGTATGAAACTCCATACTGCAACGCACACTAATGGGAAGCGTAACGGAAACGCCTCTCCTCGGAAGCGGCTCACAAACCGCTATCAACGCACTTACGGCGAGGCTTCAACCAGGCGTCCGCGCGCTTACGTCCGCTTACTTCTCGCCGGCCGAACTCGCGCTTACATCTCTCCGTAGGTACTAGGGTAACCAATATTTCTTCGAAGAAATGTATTTTTTTTTGAAAATATCCTATAAAATATACATATGGTGACTGGTGAGACATTTTCAACATTCATAGATATTTTAGTTACTAGAGTTAATAAAAATATGTATTAAAAATATATGATAGGTAAATAATTTCGAAGAAAATTCAAAGAAGCGCAAAGGCAATAAAATCTTATATTATAATCACCGTAGCGTTGACCGTTGTGTTTGCGAGTGCGCGCCTTTAACTAAACAGACGTGATAATTAGATAATAGATACCAATGACAAAACGTCTCCATGCTCTATGTATTAATTGATAAAGTGTACCTACATTTGGTAAACGTATGATAGCTTAGAACAGCCAAAAAGCTAACGTAGATATTTTACAGTTTGAAACGCGAGCTAATTAATCTTTCTTAATATTTTTGGCGTATTTACAATGTTTGATCATGACAACTACACTTTTTATAACTTTTCACTTCTTTACTACACTAATCTTAGTATCTACGGCTCGTTTCGCCCATATTATATACAGGGTTAGTTTTTGGTCACTGGCCATATTTAAAAATAAGGAAATAAACTTCATTTCAAGGGTGTGTTTAAATTTTATCGTCTTATTTGTAATATTTTGTTACATAAACATCGATTTGAAACGGTCCGTAAATATACCTACTCGCATTAGCACCCGAAGAGTGTGTTGACCTCAACAGCTGATTGTGTTTCGTATCCACTGAGTGCGGCCGCCGCCGCACCGCGCTGCGCGCGTCTTCAATGATCAATTATGTTACCCACACGGTAATTATTTTCGTACGGGACAAAAATATTTTTTAAATATTACATTAAAACTTACTTGTTTTATTTCATCAATCGATTCTGAACTAAATCTGAAAATTTGTCCGGTGACCAAAAACTAACCCTGTATAACGCGACTAAGCGCAGATCAGTCACTTTTAATTGTTTCTGATGCCCCAAAGGTAGACTAAGATTTGCTTGTGTAATGACACAAAATTGGTATTTCGGTCGGTATTTCTAAAATATGTTTTTACACAAACACGTAAAGTACTCGGAAGCGGCGCATTAGATCACTATGTCAGTCACCCTTGAGTTTTATATATACCACTACAGGGTTACTTTATGGTCACCGTACCGGTACGACCATAGGTGATACGGTTCCGTTCCCTTTCCGAGTTGAAATGTGTGCGGTGGCCATGCACGTAACGTAAGCGTATCGGCACCGCTTGGTTGACGGCCAGGCGATAGGCGTTACGGTTACGATCCATTTCCGAGTTGATAACTGTGCGGCGACCAAAAGCGGAAACCGTCTCAATTCAAATCTTTCGTAAACAGAACTTTTAAAAGGATGCTGTAACACTCATTAACATAGTTATGTAATGTAGAAAATGTATCGAATATAAGTTGAAATCAAACCAATTTCTTTGTATCTTGATATAAATCTTTATCTATATAGTTACTATACAAATCTAGGATGTTTTGGTAACTATCTGAGTAAATGTATTTTTCATTTATGTTAGAAGGATATTCCATTCAAAATTTTGCATGTTTTTAATCAAGTTTTCAAATACAACATTATAAAATAAGTATCATGGCGCTCGCGCTGTATATAGCTCGAAGAGGATATTTCCGTCTATTGTAAGTTGTAACATTCCAAATTAACTTATCTATATTTATAGCACCAGACAGAAATAAGTCACTTCCCTGCTATTTTTGTTAATACACGTAGTATCCATATCGGGTGGCGCTCCAGAGAAGCGATCAAAGTCCCTTGCTCTAGGCGCCTTATTCGCCAGGCACATAAGTGCGATTAGAACTAAAGCAAAAACGAATACTAAATTCACACCAAACTTAAACATGATACTTATTTTTTTATTAGATACGGAACCACTACAGCTTTGTTATGTTTCAATTTCACCGGGCCGTCGTGCACACGGACTTGATTGCTTTACGCGTTCAATTAAATTCGACATAAAACTAGTTAGCTCAGTCAGCGGTCGCATTTGTTCTCTTGCTGTATTTTGTGAGCGTTCAGAACGATGGCTCTTTTAAGACTTGCGATTGTTTTGTTATTGGCAGACAGCAATATGGTCGGTTTTAGGGTGCTAAGCAGAGCAATGGCGTCCGTGGTGGAGAGCTTTCACAAGCATGGTGTGGTACCTGCAGTCGTGTCTAAAGCCCCCCCAAAGTTGGTGAAGGTAAGTTATCATATTTGTATTTTTTAAATAGTAGTTTAGAGGCGTTAAAAAAGCGGACGGAATGTTGCCTAGAAACTAATGAACGTAGACAGAGGAAACTATAGACTGCTGGATTCATCTATATCTCTTGAGCAAAAAAAAGGGATAAATATATACCAAATGTCCAGGAAGAAAAGAGATAAAGAACACTATTTTTTGTCCCTCATCGCGTGTCAGATTCGGCTCTTAATGAGCTAAACTAATTTTGACATTTCGTTGACGCATTGAGATAAATTGTAATCTATTTTGAAAATTTTTATAATTATTTCTGTTTTATTTTGTGTTCGCTTTTAAGCAGGATAATATACCCAGTACTGCAAAATGGTACAGTGCAGTGTTCTAGGTTGTAGAAGTGATAGCGATAAAGTAATTCCCGGTTTATCTTTCCATTCGTAAGTATCACATTTGTTAGTTTTTTTGCTAAAAGTTTTTCAAATTAACCACTTTTAGTGACTATTCTAGAATAGATACTGTTATTTAAAAGTAAAATAGGAGTCGATTTCATTAGTTTTACGTGCTATTAAAATATAACATAAAAATTCGATGTTTCCAAAAGCTGAAGACTGGCCGTCATCTAGTTCCGATCTTAATCCTTTGGATTATGATTTATGGTCAGTTGTAGAGAATACATCTTGCTCTTAACACCATGATAATTTAGAGTCCCTAAAACAATTGGGTTATTGAAAAAAAAAATAATTACCGATTTTTTAATTATAATTTAAAACTTTATTATAAATAATTGTGATACTTAATGAAAAAATTTAAAAAAGTTACTTATATTTTTTGATAACAATAAGTGATTAAAAGTTGATAAGATTTAAAAAATAATCACGAGATTCTAAACGTGCCGTGATTGGTTACTCGTTTGTGACGTCATAATGTTAAATGTTTTCAGAGTAGTATTGACTATCTTTAGCTTCTGTATGTATTTTACGTAAAAACTTTCGAAATAAAGTGCTAAAAACATAATTGTTAAAAAAAAATTAATCAATTATGTGTGACAAAGGATTTATAAAAGCAAATTCTGATAACATACCTAGTGTGGGTATATTTATGATCACCGATTTAGTCTAGCCAATTCACGGCATCACCCATTACGGGGTCTAGCCAACACATGGCATCACCCATTACGGGGTCTAGCCAACCCACGGCATCACCCATTACGGGGTCTAGCCAACCAAGACCAGGATAAAGGAGACGCATGGTGGCCAGCCAGCGTTTAAGGTGGGATGTGAGGATAGTAATAAACATAAATAAAATAAAATAAAACATTACACACGGCATCACCCATCACGGGATCTAGCCAACCTAGACCGGGATAAAGGAGACGCGTTTAAGGTAGGATGTGAGGATAGTAACAAACACAATAATAATAAACATAAATAAAATAAAACATTACACACGCCAACACCCATTACGGGATCTAGGCAACACACGACAACACCCATTACGGGATCTAGGCAACACACGCCAACACCCATTACGGGATCTAGTCAACACAGACCGGGATAAAGGAGACGCATGGTGGCCAGCCAGCGTTTAAGGTGGGATGTGAGGATAGTAACAAACACAATAACAAACACAACATTACTTATCAATTTTACCTGATTAGCCCATACGGTATTTTCATCATCTAGGCAAGGGTTTTCTAGTACGATTGCTCCCGGTCACAAATATCGTGACTAGCAATATTGTCACTACAACCGCGTCAATTAACATTTTTTAATTTATAATGATTATTTGGTAGCGCCTCTAAAATCCCCATGAAATTTTCAAACTAGCTACCAAGTTAGTGGCATGTCTCTCATGGAGACGCATGAGAACAAAATCATTCATGTACCTGTTTATGTGTCGTTCATATCCGATTTTACCAAAAATGTATCATCAACGATACAAGCTATAGTGGTAACCTCCGTACCACAATCTTACGCGACACTGCATGCACTCACAAACATGAAAAATATAAAAAAATCCATTAGATATGTAACAATTATTAAGCTTCATTTGTCCTATTTATAGGTCTAAGGTAGTCTAAGGTCTAAAATTGTTTAAGGTATCTCTGTCTATAAAGTCTAAACACTGAGTCGATTTATAGTTACACTAGAAAATACAGATCCACTGTCACTTTCTTAAAAACCATTATTATAATAATACCAAATAATTTGTACAGCTTTATATCTGAATAGTGTCAACTAGTCGCATTTTAAATAATAATTTTCCTTTACTGATTTTACTTCTTTAGTTTTAAATCGGTCAATTTCTAATTTTTTCGTTACGGGATCGCTCGTCCATCCTGTCTTTAGAAAGAGGTCTAACAGATACTTGGACTTTAACTTGTAACTGTTTAAAAAAGAGGTGGATAGCTTTTTCTACCAAATAACAACTACATAGGGGCTTTGCCAGTGATTTCAGAAATTGCAGTTGCATTTTGCATATTTATCATCAAAAATTTTCATAACACGTTCTAACTGAACCTACCGGCATCTTTAGCTATTGGCTTTTTAATATTATAATCACTACAAAAGTTATGTATAGGTAAAATTCTTATTGTGGTCCGAAATTAGACGAGTAGGCCTACCGAATATATCAATAACTTCACCAAATTATTTAATCGCAGATCTAGTAGTACGGCCCTTCGTCTAAACTAAATTTTTTACAAAACTGTTAATGAAAATAAAAGCATATTTTACTTGATAACCTATACCATTCGTACAGCTATTTCTGTGCAAGAATTGTGTGAAGTGGTAATGCGATCTCATCAATAAAGTAATTTGTCGAAACACAATTACCTATTCAAAACAAAAGTTTTTAGACTGGTTATTTGTAAGAGTTAAACGTTCATTGTTTTGTTTTCGAAAACCCCTTCTTATGGCAATAATTACATTCTGTAGAATTGAAAGTAGATGAAAAACGTTCAGGTACGGCATCAGTGGCGTTAACTTTTATATTCACGCGAAAAATGATCGGGCTTATTAGACTTGTAGCATGAATTAGGCTCATTATAGATGGGTTATAAAGGCTAGGTAAAATTAAATATCTGTGATATCTGGTATTGTGAAATAAAAATATCGGTGGCAAATATCTGCGACAAAATATTTCCTAGTATTTTCGTCACCAATCATTCGACGTTCAAGTCATAGAACTTAATTATCAACTTTTAACTAATACTGAATTAATAATTATTAAAATAATTAATAATTTTTCAAATCGAATCAGTAGGTAATTCCAAAGATCACCGCGTTCAAACTAGCCCTTCAGTTTTTACATTTTTGCATTTCATTCATTGCATCTTAATTTCTAAAATTCTTAAAATTTAATTTCTTAAATTCTTAATTTATAAAATTTAAGAAAATGTAGAAGCGCTATTCTTGTTATATCAGCCATTTGACAATTGACATATTTTGACATTAACAAAATACAAATCACAATTCACAGCGACATTTTACTAACTGTTATGATAGAGAATATATGTATTTCATCACTGTGTGATTATTACTATTTGATATCGGTTTCACACGCTCACAGATATTTACTAATGCCTGTATCTGTGATTCTTTGTATTAAAAAAATTAATTAAGTAATTTTATCTGTGCCTATAAACACGCCTCAACTCTAAGGCTCATTAGATAATTCCGTTACACATGGCTTTTTATTATGCTTATTATTATCTGTATCTAACTACCGACTTTTCGTTAACGATAAGTTTTTAAAACTGAAACTAATCTAGACAATGAATTGGGCGTATTCCTCAATAACTCAGATTTGACATACTCAGGATAAATTACCTGTGATTAGAGCGTCGATAACCTCTGCATCTGTTGCTACCGGTCTCACTCATTTTAACAGTGTCAAGCCGGTCGTAGCATACCCCGCGTAGCTGATAGCTTTATCGGATGTCTGCACGTCATCTTTCACTTGTTCCCAAGTAGATTGAAGAGACCACGTGTCGGCCCATATTTTTGCTCTTCCTTTTAACTGAAGAATGGCTTTCATCCGTGCTTCTTGTTGTGGTATATTGAAAGCCAGAATAGTCTCGTCCACATTTGCACACAAATCTCGAATGTCGTGTGCGCGGATGTCTTGGTCAAACGGTGGCAAGTAAAAATTACCACGTTCCCTCACTGTTACTGGTGTGGCATTAGCAGTCCAGGCGGCGGTTACAGCACTTGTCGCGGCTTGGTTGGTGATGGTAGATACCACACTCATCACTTGTTTCATTGTGAAAGTCGGTTCGTCGCTGTTCGTAGACCGTGGGGAGCCCAAGATTGGAGATTGGGATCCCACCGCTGCTTTCGGCGCTGAATCAGGTGTAGAGGGATCAGGTTCCATATTTCACAGTAAAACACACTTTATAATAACTTTCATCACTTTTAATACTTGATTATAGTAAAACACAGTAACACTCACTTTTATAACTACTTTACTTGATTTTATAACTTCAATAAAATATAACAATATTAACACTTCGAATGATCGTAACGAACAGCCTCGTCTTTTAACTCTACTTATCTTTTATACCTGTCGGTTAGGTATTTAAATTAATGTTATCAGTTAAATACAGTACTGTAATTATTTGCTGATTAAATCAAGTTAATGAAATACAATAACATTTTTAAAACAATACAGCTGTTACCAAATCAAACAATAAAGTAAACAAATCATTTTAGCTTACAAATTTGTACAAAATATTAACAAATAAATATTAATGTAATAAATAGATTCGCGCCCATATATACCAAGTTCAATGCAGTGTGGCCTGCAGCTATCCATCCCAACTATGTTTGCCAGGATTCTTATACGTTTCTTTTGCAATTTAAACAAAATGTCTGCGTCTGTGCTATTACCCCACAAAATGATACCATAAATGAGCCAAGGGTGAGCATAAGCATAATAAGCAGCCGTTGCTGATTTTATGTCTGTCGTTTTTTTAACTGAAGCAGTTCGTATCTGAACCTTGATAATTTTCCGTCCGTCCATCCGTCCGTACGTACGTCCGTCCATATGTCACAGTCATTTTTTTCCAAAGCTATTCGGCCTTCATAGTTGAAACTTTATAGGTTGATGTATTCTGTTAACCGCTATTCGAATTTTGAATAAAAATAAATTAATTAAAAAATAAAGAGGGGATCCTTCAAAATTAGAGAGTGAGAAATCTAATAAAATATATATGCGATAGATCTCAATGGAAATTTATTTATTTCAACGAAAATTAGTTCAAGCGAGTATCATTATTATTTTTTGAGAAATAATATATTCTATTCTATCTATTATATAATATTATGTCTTCGATTAAATGTAGGTAATATTTATATAAATAATTTATCAATATTTATAATAATGCAGTCGGTATCTCGACTTGAAATATACTGATGTAGGGTAAAGTAACAGGAAGATGCTGCCATCTTACCGTGGTGGGGAGGATTGCATGTGTCTGTGATCCCCAGGGTCATGCTGGACAATGGCTACCCATACCAGACAAGTTTGGAGGGACAGGCCAGATTTCTTAGTTCACCAGTCCCTCTAAATCAGCAGACGGCGACGTGAATTAGGACAACTGGCGGTTCAGACAAATCAGTGGCGTGCACCGTCGTTGGAGTACTTGGGCGAAAGATGAGGACGGGAACCTGACGCACGGTTCCGACGTTGTAATTGGGACTGTTCAGAGGCAGCCGGACAGTCCCCAAGTAGAAGCCTGTCGCTGGAGAGATCCTGTTGCTTGCATATCCGGGACTCTCCAATTTTAGCGGCTGAAGGCACCCTCTGGGGTTTAGTCGGTATTGCTCTGAGTACCGAGTACGACATAGGTCACCTGAGCGAGAGGTATCATACGTAAATGTATCCCCCTGCGTCAACAAAAAAGGGTTAAGTAACGTAAAGTAAAGGTACAACAATTCAGTCACATACGTTACCATGAGAAAATATTTTCCAATGATGACAAGACAACGTCTGTCGGGTCAGCTAGTCTTATATATTTTAGTTACCTTATTTAATTACTGGGACAAAACCTGCGCTCCATACAATTTTGGACTTTCTCCTATACAAACAAGCTCTCGCGTTTATAATACATGTAGGACTAAGTATTGCATAATAAATGCAATAATCAATAATCATAAAGCTAAACAAAGCTAGTCTTATTCGCAAATTATAAGCGCTAATATTATGTAGATCTGTAAAAATAAAATACCTTCGGAAATCAGCTCATTGATAATAAAAACAATATGTAAATGTAGGATAATTATTTTATGCAGTTGTTACCCCTTTACACGCACACATTGACGGTTTTAAGACAATCTGTACATAACTGTCACTTACACATTGTGCGAAAAATGAGACGTTATCTTTGCGATGTTTATTTTACATGCTCCATCTAGACGTGTATATAATTAAAGGTATGAACACTTAAAAGTATTATTCCATATTTAAACATCCCAACGGTTCAGATATGTTGTTTTAGTGTCAGAGTACGTATTCTAAATAATTTTATCTACACTAATGTTGTAACATTCTACTTATGTTTCCAATACTTGACTTATAATGACTACTGTTATAGCTCAGACAACAAAAAACTCAATTTAAGCAATTTGACATGATGTTATAATATCCAAATCGATATCGTAAAATCTCATTATAACACTGTGTGAGAGCGAGAGGGAGAGAAAAATGGTGAGACAGACGTATGTCAAAATCCTGAACAGCGCGCGCTTGCTCCTGATTGGCCCAGCGCGCGCTGCAATGTCAACTGTCAATTGTCATTAGCATATGCCGACAGTCGGCAATCGACGCCCAAGGTATTAATTGATTAATTCTATTAGTCAGTATTAGCGAAAATCAAATAGTTTTAGAATTAATATTGTAAAATAAATACATATTATTATATAAAAGTTGAACAGACCAGATACTGTAAAGTTAAATATTACAAAATATTGATATATTGTATTAGAGTAAACAACAAAGTTTTGTGTTTAATATTATGTATAACAACTTGAATATGTTTTAGCAAATTTTAGTTTTAATACCGGTGTGGACATGTGTTATTAAGATAATCTTAATGTTTGTACCATAACTTAATCAAGTGTCTGTGTCCTGTGGAAGAGCGGAGAATCCCACTACAGGTATTTATTTACTTAAAGGGTTTTCTCCAAACATTGTATTAGGCACTTAAGTTTTGCTCAAAGAAATAAATAACTTATTATTATTATTATTATTATTATTATTAGTGAAGATAAAGTAGTGTATGCAACTGCATATAACACGGGTATTAAAACACTTGTTAACTATTTTGAAACTCGCTATCGCTCGTTTCAAAAATTCCACTCGTGTTTTAATACCCTTCATTATATGACAGTTGCATAAACTACTATTTAGATCGTGGTGTAGGTATTACTCATGTTTGGTCATAGTTCACAGCCCGGTAGTTTTTTTAATGTACATGTACATTTCAAAGTTCAGATTTTTTATTTTAGTGTTACAGTACAATATTCTCAATAACTTATAATGGTTGTCCCAAAATTAACGCAAAATTTGAATTAAACAGAAAACACAGTTTTTAGCCGTTTTATTGATTTTAATGGATCGTAAAGTAAATAGAGTACCTAGGGTTATTTATGGAATAACACATGAGGCAAATAGCATCCATGGCTTTGCATTATACGTACTCGTTTTTCGAAAATTTTCATGACCATTTTGCATAAATGTGGCTGAATATCGTTGATGCAGCCTTGTTGTATCCTATACTTTAATGCACAGGTGGCTGTGGGCTTCTTTACATAAACCTGTGATTTCAAATAACCCCATAAAAATAAATCTAATGGTGTTAAATCACGATCTAGAGGGATCCAAGTCTGATCAGCGTAACGAGAGATTTAACGAGAGAAAACTATTTTATTTTTTCTTGACTATTGTTCAATAATGAAGACACGTTGTTCTATCGTGTAACCCTCCGTTTTACAAACCCTAAAGTGTCAGCTTTCAAATTATTATATTTTTTGCTTGCCAACACTTTACTGCACAAACGGCAACAAATTCAAATTTTGCGTTAATTTTAGGTATAAGGTTATTCGGTTACTGATATGTTGTGTTGTCTTGTTCGTTGAGCGTTACTTCATATTTCTGTTGTTTTTGGGTAACAAGTATTGGTCTGGTCTGTGTCTTCTTCAGTAATCTGGAGGGGTACGGGCCCCGAGGCGAACCTCATGCCCGGGTCAATGCTCGCGAGTGGGAGCTACCCCTCGGTGGTGAGGACACCACTTTAAACAAGCGGTGTTTGGGTGGTCTGGGTGGGGGTGGACAGGCTATAATTGCCCTGTCGGCATGCTTATACGCATGCTTAAATGCAGCGGTCTGCTGCTAAGGTAGCCCTAATGGCCACTACTGTGTGTGGTGTGTAATGTGTGTGAGGTGTGTTAGGAGCTTGTGAGGTATGCGATGGTATGACTCTTGTTCTGCAAGCCCGACTGCTGCCCGTCCGTCCGGAGGTCGCGCATGCAGGGGCGCGAAGCCACGCAGGTGAGCGTGCGGTCCGTTGTCCGCCATGCAAAACATGGCAGTGGACATACGGGCCACAAATTCACCCACCGACTCCACCCCCAAATCACGCGCGATGGTGCAATTCTGAACGTATCGGCCCGCCCCTGTGATAACTCAGAGAGCTAGGTTTTGTTGCGCTTGCTACCGCTTCTTATGAGGAGGCGAGGCTAACGCGTACCAAGCGGGGGCGGCATAGGTGAGGCGCGAACGGATATATGTCTTGTGAACAAGTATTGTTGATATCGTTTTCAGGTTAGGTACCCGAGCGGCGCCGAGGTGAACGAGGGCAACGAGCTAACGCCCACGCAGGTGAAGGATATCCCTACTGTGTCCTGGGAGTTCGAGCCCGACATCTTCTACACTTTGGCGATGATCGGTAACTTTTGCAAATTATCTACTTCAGAAATTATGTTTTTGTTTAGCTTTATGATTATTGATTATTGCATTTATTATGCAATACTTAGTCCTACATGTATTATAAACGCGAGAGCTTGTTTGGATAGGAGAAAGTCCAAAATTGTATGGAGAACAGGTTTTGTCCCAGTAATTAAATAAGGTAACTAAAATATATAAGATTTATTTAGAACATTTATTTAATCTTTCCATGATAAGTAACACTATCAAAGGCATATTTATAAATAATGAACGGACAATAATACCTACATGCTTACATGACGCATTGAAACAACAAATTAAGGTAATATGTAAAAAAATATCAATGTGGAAGGAGACCTACGGTTGACAACACAACGGAAAACTCGAAATACGTCGTGATTTTTAGGTCGTTTTCGAAAAGAAAATTTTAAATTCTTTATCAATAATATAACCTATGTATGTATACAGGCTGTTCAAGAAATCTGGACATCTGTTTTAATGTAGGATACCCTCTATCCTACTACTACATTAGTAGTATTCAAATACAAAAACAATTTGAAAAATTCATTATCGTTGAGGAGATATGAAGGTCCAAAGTTTGAAAAATTTCACCTTGTTTTATAAAAGAACACAAAATGTACTTAGATGATTTTAAATTAGACGTTTTTTTATTTTTTTTGTGATGTGGATGAATTGTTTACCTATTCTAGCCATAAGTTCTGTTACAAAGAAAAAAAACATTTTTAATTGCAAATAACATTTATTTTTTTACAGTAGTAGTTTGATACACAAATTTGAAACAATAAAAATATAAAAAGCTTATTCGAAGTGTCTTAACTAACTCTCCATTGGTTGCAACTAAATGGAGAGTTAGTTAAGAGTCTCCATTGGCTGCAATACAGTTCTTTAAACGTTCGGGTCAATTATCAATAGAAGCACGCACTCTTTCTGTGGAGTAACACTTCACTGCCAATAGTATGAATTGTTTTAGGGACTCTAAATTATCATGGTGTTTAGAGCAAGATGTATTCTCTACAACTGACCATAAATCATAATCCAAAGGATTAAGATCGGAACTAGATGACGGCCAGTCTTCAGCTCTAATGAAGTCCGAGACGTTCGCTTCCAACCAAGACTGCCTGGACTAAGCTGTATGATCCGGCGCCGAGTCTTGCTGGAAGGACCATACTTGGTTATTGAACATGGTGTTATTAAAGGGCTTGACTGCCTCGTGGTTTAGTGGTAAGCGTGTTCAACCACGGACGTGAGGTTCTGGGTTCGAATCGCGGGTCGGACCAAAAAATTGTTATTGGGATTTTGACAGTGCATTATATGCACTATCAAAACGCCGAAATATGCATGCAAATATGCACAATCAAAGGAACATTATTATAAGAATTTATATTTATTTTCAAATTAACATATATTACATGTATACATAATATGTATTAATATTAGCTGCATATATTTGATATAGATCATATTTTTGTATCGTATCCATAGAGGAATCACGAAATTGTGATCTTCAGATCATAGCTAAGTGATTCTTTCATAATAATGAACCGTGCGAAAGTCGATTTGTTTTTTCTAGGACCATGCAAGTAACAAAATGTGACTGCCCATTCGGTTGCTTGCAGAGAGCTCTTTAGATAATTTTCTAAGAATTAGATTGTGTATGTATGGTCCACATGAATCTGTCGTTTCATCAGCATTAGCTGATTATCCATATTAAATAGTCCAAGAGAGCAGTGCGTATTTTACTAATTACTTCTTTAAAGATTGACAGGCAGTTTTTTCGAATTAGATAAGTGCAATGTTTCATAAGGAATTTTCGTCAAATTCGGAATCGGAATTTTCGCGCGCTCGTTGAGCTGAGCTGAGTTCGAGGCGGACGTATGAATAACTGAAATAAGACGCATAAATACAAAAAAAATACTGAAATATGTACTATCACTGAAATGGTACCAAAATATGCAATAACGCTATAAAAGTAGCATTATATGCAAATGCATATGCAAATATGCAAATGCATATACTCCGATGTCTACTAATAACAGTCCGAAGTCAGGAAGTGGGCGGTGGTACACCCCCGTGCTTCGGAGAGCACGTTAAGCCGTCGGTCCGGCGCCTGATTTCTCACCGGTCGTGTCGGATTGCCGTCCCATCGGAATATGAGAATGAGGGAATAGAGAGTGCACTTGTGTCTGCGAGCACACTTGTGCACTATAATATGTCCTGCGCATCTGGCTCGTTTAGAGGACATTATTATTATTAAAGGGCTTAACTACCTTCTCAAGAATGGTATCTTGATTTACTTGTGCCGATATTTTGATACCTTTTTTAAAAAAATATGGCTCAGTCACGGCTAACACCTCACCAAACCATCATTGAAGTCGGATACTGTCCACATAGCATTCTGTCCACTAATTGGGAAGCTTCCTTAGAGCTTTGATTATAAATACGGTCATTTTGTTTGTTAAAATGTTTCTCAATTGTAAAAATTTTCTCATCTGTAAAAAAAAATTTCTGTGAACTCCCTTTGCAGTAGTTGTTGTAGTTGACTCCATTTCAATTATGTACTTAGTTACTGAGGAGTAACCAAGTAGGTAAGTAGTTATCTCCTAATAGGTATGATTCTAAGTTAATTATTTAAATATATTATCTGATTTTTAAATACAAATGAAATACTTACATAAATTCCGTTGATTATCTCTTATGAAATGAATAATCATGGTTAATAATCGAAAAAAATGAAGACAAAATAGGTAAAAGTACGAAGGAAAATCGAGTGCAATGACCTTGCTCATAGAAGTTAATAAGACTAAGACTCCGACTCTACTACTGATACTTCCTACGGGAGATATCGAAAGATCCGTTTTTATTGGTGCTATGGACTGTTCCAAACCCATCTTAAAAACCTCGCGGTTCGAATAATTCCGCCATTGTTTACACTAATTAGCACCTGCGAGTGTAATGGGGTCACTGTGAAGACTAAATCCATATACCAATGGAAAGTGGGTGAATATATATAATACAAATAGGTACAATACATCATTATATAAAATTACATAATAGAAAATGAAATATGTATATAAAAAAAAATAATTAATTAGCTCATTGATCGCACACTTCTAAGTAATTTTCCTTTAACAATTTTTTTGCTCTCTTTATTTCTAATGGCAGAGCATCCCACAATATAATTTACTGAAGTGTCGACTGGAAATGTATTTAATATTTGAAGAATTACAATGAAAGCGTATTTAATAATGAATATGAATTTGTTTTCTACAGATCCGGATGCACCATCGCGCGCATATCCCAGGTTCCGTTCATGGCACCACTGGCTGGTCGGAAACATTCCCGGACAAAGCGTTCAGTCCGGACAGACCCTGTCTGAATACATCGGTGCCGCGCCGCCGAAGGGCAGCAAACTCCATCGCTACGTCTTCCTCGTTTTCAAGCAGCCCGGAGTAATCAATTTTGAAGAACCTCATCTGACCAATAAGTACATGGATTTTGTAGTACAGTCAATCTGTAATAAAAAAAATGAAATGGGGAACAAATTACACGAGCAAATTTGACTTGATATATCGTTAGAGGGGCATGTAAATAGCAGAATGGGAGATTGGTGAAGTCTCATCTGTTGCTGATTTTGAGAAAATCCAAAAAAAATTGAATTGCGTTTTTCTTCGAATCTATGGGTTTTAGGGAAAAGTTTATTAGAAAAAAAGTGTAGAGGACATTGTGAACTACATTTTATGTCATTGAAGTGACTTCGTAAGACTTGAAGTACAAAAAGTAGGTGGCGCTCATGCGTCTAAAATTGGTTTTTCATCATTTTCGCTAAAAAAATGGTTTTTTAATTAAAAATTGTAAATGAGAAAGTTGTTACTCTTCAAATTTATATATGTAAATAATATATTTAATATAACGATATATCAAGTCAAATTTGCTCGTGTAATTTGTTCCTGATTTAATTACAGATTGACTGTACTGTTGTTCGTTGGCTTTTACTTGTTTACAAGGGTCCAAATTGTTCTGTGGCGATTCTCTGGTTCGCCACAAAGATTATAAAAAATCGCTGTAAGATTAGTCTTCAGCTTAACTAAACTAGCGGTCGACGCGCCTCATTCTTAGAAAAAATGTCATCACCCACCCCACAACACGTGACGTTAATCAAAGTTACCGTAAAATTCCATTTGCGACTTCAAAACAAGTTAGTATATTGTGTATGATGTATAAGTGTGAAAATTAGTTCATGAAGTCCCCTAAATATTCGCAAACAATGAGGGATTTGTGATTTAATCACAAACTATTGCTTCTCGTCTCTGGGGGACATTTATCAAAATATACAACATTTAAATTTATGTTAGAAAGCGAAGGGCAGTTTGAATGACACACTCTGTATCACTGATCCATTATGCTATTTAAAGAGTGCCAAGCCTATAGGTAACTCCTACTAACCTGCAATCTTATGTTTCTCGTAGCCAGGTAAGTAATAAATAAAAAGTAATTTACTTTCAATCTTGAGCCTGATGAAATAACTCAATTACGATTTTTTTTAGTTGAAACAAGGGCGGGAGTTGCGTTGCATAATTCCTTGCCCGTCGCGGAAACTTTAAATGTAAACTTTAAACTGTTTCCATCACCCCTTTGTCACTGCTCGGCTTAGTACGAACAAACGGCATCACATCATTTGAGAGTGGAAAAACAGAACTTTAGTTCTGTCTTAACATCTTCATCATCATCATCATCATCATCAGCCTATTGCAGTCCACTGTTGGACATAGGCCTCTCCCATAGCACGCCACTGGCTTCGATCTTCGGCTAACCTTTCCCACTTCCTGCCCACAGCTTTGCGTATGTCGTCACTCCATCTAGTCACAGGGCGTCCTACATTACGTTTGCCGGTGCGCGGTCTCCACTCTTGAACCAGTCGACCCCAACGATCATCGGTTCTGCGGCAGATATGACCGGCCCACTGCCACTTCAGCTTGCTAATCCGAGTAGCTATGTCGGTTACCCTAGTTCTCTGACGAATTACTTCGTTTCGGATTCGATCCCTCAGAGAAACACCGTGCATAGCTCTCTTAACATCTTAAATGATAACAACTGTTTTTAATGGGCTATTTGACAAGTTTTCAAAAACCTCTCCAGAATGTTTATCAGTGATCAAGGAACATACATAATTTTTCATTTTTAATTCTGATAAGTATTTATGTCAAATTTTCAAATTAAAGATTCATAATTTATAAAACCCGCGAAAACGCTTCTTTTAGCAAAATGGCGTCTTGTGACGTACTAGATTGTAGCGTTCCGAAAATCACTACCAGTACTATTCAGAACTTTTTTGTTGTTGTTAGTTGACAAATCCATGTTGAGCTAGAAATTTGACAAGTAACAATGGCTATTATTTTCCCAAGCAAATTTTGCATTTCAGATTAGGTTTTAAAATCATAGTTGAAGTAAAATCTATCCTATGGAAGCAATTCTTACCATTGATAAGTTTTTATGATACAATGTGTAATGTTGCACTGAGGTAATAAAGTTTGTTAGTGAGACTGCACGAACGGCGAATGCGCACTGCTGTCCTACCGACGAGGGTTGCCACGACTACTTACACCACATTTATTTTAATTTTACAATAGATACTAAAGGATTAATAGATGTGTTATCCCCCTTAACCTGGCGTTAGCACAGTTGGGTCTATTTGACCCCCACCTTTTTGATATGCGCGTATTTCCTATGATTTCTGTGTGACGTTGATACACTTCTCAGTAGCTGAAAGTAACCGTCGCTCCAACCCGCAGGACATCGCTGTTTAGTCGTGTTGCAACTGCAGCGGTGGAACGCATCTAATCACGAAAATGGGTAAATATGACCCAACCATACCGTTCCTGTCGTAATTTTTCGCCATACTTAAAAAGCGTATATTTAATTTATTTTAATATTTTCAGTGATTTTGTTGTTTTTTAGATAGCGTAGAACAAATACGACTGTAGATTTTGAGTAGCCTGGAGGAAGTCCGTCTCCGATTATTTAATTTTCAAACTCTGAAACTGAAGCTGAAGAAGATCATTTGAGCGTTCGCATCTGTGGATATAATAATGATATTGCCTAAGGTAAAAAAGGAGACTTTTCTGCCAAAAAAGACAGGAAAAGTAACATAACTGTCGGGGTTGTAACAAATACATCTGCAGTGAGCAATCAATGTTGTATTGCAGAAATTGCGCCGATTGCCAGTAATAATAAGACTGACTTGTAAGACTGATTTGGAATATTAAACGTAGCCTTATTTTATAATATGTAATAGACATGTAATTATTATTTACTATTAATTAATAGTTTAGTAGAAAATCTATATTTTGTTCTTGTTTTGTATGTTTAAGACAAAGGTTGTTAATTTTGTTAGTATTTTGTAGCAGCTTTATAAGAAGCATTAAAAAGATAGTTCCAGACCATTTGTTTTTATTTATCCAATATATTGTACCTAGTAATTATATTTTCCGCGCCCGTGTTCCCAAAAAAAAAACGTATAAGTAACGTACGTAGAGGTTTGTTATATATAACATCTCCCCCCTTAGATCAATGACTATTTTTGAATAATGGGAAAAAATGTCTTCGGCAGCTTCCCATGATCTTGACTTGGTCCAGGTTCAGCATAACTTGTTTCTTGACATGGCTGATTGTTTGGTTCTTTTCTTCCTTGATTCTTCTTTCTTGTGTTCAGGAAGAGTCTTCTACCCAAAATTATTAGAGAGAGTGCAATAGCCCTGAATAATATAGTATAGAAAGGAATGGTTGTGTTATAGAACATTGAAAATTGTTCTAACTGAATAGGGTCTTGATGACTTGATGAATTTTGTCTTGAATGTCATGAAGTTTCTTCAGGCTTATTGAATTACTTTTAACAAAAGGGAATGATGAAGGCTCTTTTATATGAGCCGAATTTATCAAAACTTTTATGGGCTGTCCTTTGATGTGGTCATTGGTGTTGGCAATGGTGAAGTCTTCAGTATGCAACTTGCAGGTTTGTGGTATCGTTGCCAGGTAGCTTCCATTGAGAATAATGAGTTCCTCTCGTTCACAGGATAACCGGACTTGAGTTTGAGAAGGGAAGGCGACGGCGTAGTGGCGATCATCAAGTTTTTCCATTGCAGGTTTCATCAGATCCACGGTAGTCATCTTGCAGGATTTATTTTCATTTAATTTTCCATCTATTATGTTGCTAATACAATCCGGATGGGGTTTCAGCAAGTGGTTGACTTCATCTTCACATATGTACCTCATGCCTACCTTGGGACATTCTGCCTCTATGCAAACGTGCATATTACCAGTGATTGCAAGGAATGGAGAAGGAGGAATGATAACCTGCCTATTTTAATCAGGGACAATAGTTAATAAAGACAGCGGGGCCGGCGGCGGCGCGGGCCGCAGCGCGACGCATGCGCTGCACGTTTGCGCCGTGCGCTCGATGTCTGCGTCGAGCGTCGCCCACCACACGTAATTAAGGGCTATTTGCTTCATCTTGACGACACCGGATGTCCCTCGTGGATCTCTTTTAAGATAAGATTTTGCAACGTCCCCGGTATTATTATTTTCTAACCCCATAATAGACAATCTCGTTCTATACTGATATTTTCCTTACGGTTAAAATACGCCTGTAAATTTTTTTTTCGACGGTGGGGTCCAACCTTACAAGACATATCCATAAATTTTATTTAAAATTATATCTTTCGCGGTCTCGGTTTTAACATCGTCAAAGTTGAGCGGGAAATCTTCCTGCACAAAATTTTAATAACTAGCTGCCTCGCACTTTTTTTGTCTCGCCAGTTCGACGTTACAGGCACAGGCAGACGCGTCAGCGCATCGGCCTGGCAGTTCTCCGCGGATCTCATGAATTTCACCGTGAAGTCGTAGGCTGCTAAAGTGACAGCGTAACGCTGTAGGCGGCTTGCGGCCGTAGTCGGAATACCTTTATTTTTTTCGAAGATATAACTGAGAGGCTTATGATCACTGCGCAGCACGAAATGTCTGCCGTATAGGTACTGGTGATGCTTAGTGAAACCGAACACAATAGCCAAAGCCTCCTTGTCCAGCTGCGAGTAGTTGCGCTCCACGTCGCTGAGCGTGCGGGAGGCGCAGCTGCGGGTCACTCGCGGCCATCCGCGCCGCGCTGCGCGAGCACCGCGCCGAGCCCATACGCGCTGCTGTCCACCGCCAGGATGAGCGGCGCCGTCGGCTCGTAGTGAGCGAGCACCCGAGCGCTACTCAACTCTCTTTTAATCTTAATAAAAGCGTCATCGCATTCGCGGCTCCACTTCCACTCGACATCCTTCTTCAACAAATCGTATAAGGGTTTTAAAATATCACTCATATCTGTACTAATATTATAAAGAGGAAATCTTTGTATTTTTGTATGTTTGTATTGAATAGGCTCAAAAATTACTGGACCGATTTCGAAATTTCTTTTACCCTTACTTAGAGGGATTCTTCCGAATCCGTATAGGCTATATTTTATCCCGGAAAATAGATTGGATTTTTCGTGGTTGTGAAAATTGTGGAATAAGTCGACGAAAAAACCTGCAATACGTTAACGATTCTCGCGAACGCTGCCTAAATGGTTAGAGATGTATGGTTGACTTTCATAGAAAAGTTGTAGAGCTCAATAATGCCTACAAAAAAGTCCGCGATGTCCGACATTTATATTTTAGCCATTATAACCACTTTACCACAGAATAAAAGTAATTAAAATTATTAGCCTATGTTTATTGTTCATATTATCGTCAAATACTAATCCTTATCCAAATAAACTATTTATTGAACAAGATTGTTTCAATAGCTATAAATTACTTTTTATTTTATTCCAATCAGACAATCCATTCAAAAGATATTACGAATTTAAAAGTGTAATTGGTATTAAAATGAATGATGGCCGCCGGCCGATTTGTGTCGCACGACTCGCACGGCGAAATCGCAGGGGAGGGGGGTGCACATCTGTGAAGAAGCAGGTTAGGTTGGGAAGTAGGAAAATAAATGTCCACCCGTGCGAAGCCGGGGCGGGTCGCTAGTTTGATATAAACTTGGAGTAAAAATTTACAAGTCCCATAAAGCTTCGCAACTGCGTAATGTCAGTGTGCCGCGGTGCGTCGACGATTGCTTTTATTTTCTTAGGATCGGTATGCAAGCCGTTCTTAGTAATATTATATCCTAAGTACGTAACGCTGTCCTTGAAGAATTTGCATTTATCAAAATTAATGCGGAGCCCGTTATCTTTAAGCCGCTGTAATACTGCCCTCAAATTGTTTAGATGTATTTGCCTATCCTTTCCCGTGACGCAAATATCGTCCGCGAATACGGCGGTCGTAGACAGCCCGTTGAGGGTCTCCTCCAAGATTTTCTGAAAATTTTCAGGTATACATTTTATACCGAACGGCACACGGCGATACGCAAATGTACCTATGTGTGTATTGATGGCCGTCATCGCCTGTGAATCTTCAAGGAGGAGGCATTGCTGGAAGGCGTTTGACAAATCTAATTTTGAGTACTGTTGGCCACCTCCTAAACAAGAAAAAAATTCTTATATTCTGGGCAGCGGATAATGGAAATCTTTTAGAATTGGATTTATGGTGATCTTATAATCCCCACAAATGCGAATGCCTCCATTCGATTTAATAACGAGTACGATGGGTGTCCCATAGTCCGAGCGCTCCACCTTATAGATAACGCCCTCGCGCTGCAGCCGCTCAAGCTCGGCCGCCACGCGCGCGCGCAGCGCCAGCGGCAGAGGGCGCGCCTTCACGAAAACCGGTTGCGTGTCTTTCAAATGCAAACGAATACGTGACTTAAAAGTGCCTAGATCCTCCGCAAACACTTCAGGATATTCCTTCTTTAGTGTGAGAGCCATCGAATCATCCCGGGATATATTGTAACAATTTACAATTTTTAGTTTTAATTCCTTTATCTAGGTGCGACCCATTAATGGTGGGCCCCCATTTTGCGCGACGTCCAGTGCGGTCCACATTCGGCAAAACTCAAACTGTATGAGTTTTGCCGAATGTGGACCGCACTGGACGTTCACATCGATATAACCGAGGGTGTCGATGACGTCTCCCGTATATGATTTTAATACTAAATTCTCTTTATGCAATACAATTATGCTTAAAATATTTATCATAAAATGTTTTAGATACAACGGATATTCTACTCCCTGTATCAATTTCAAATCTGCATTTACAATTATTTATCAATAACTTAGCATAATACGGTTTGTCACTTTCGCCGCCCGAGACAAAATTATAACAATAATCGTCTTCTGAATCACTAATATTTTCTAAAAAGTACTGACCTTTCGACTTGGGCTTACCAGAAGGACCACCGTCACTTTTATTTAAACACATCACTTTTTAATGACCTTTTATACCACATAAATCACACGTGAAATTTTTGTATCGACACTTATTTGGCGCGTGAGTAGCCTTCCCGCACCGCGCGCTCGCCACGTGGGAGCCGAAGCCCCGGCCGGCCGAGGGCGCGCCTCCGCTGCCGCCGACCACGCGGTGCACCGCGGCTGCGCCCTCGCCGGCCGGAGCGCCCGCCGCGCTCGCGTGCCGCTCTGCCGCCTCCAGAGCGCTCGCCAACTCCACCGCCCTCTTGTAGTTGATGTTCTTCTCCGCGAATATTCTCGAACGCATTTCTTCGCTGTATAATCCGGAGACAAATTGATCTCGCAGGTTCTCCTCGAGATTGGCCCCGAAGTTACAAGTTTTAGCCAAATATTTTAATCCTTGAAGATACAAACGAATGCTTTCACCTTGTAGCTGGGTTCTTTGTGTAAAAATGTGTCTCTCGGCAATCTCCGACTTTTCAGGTTCCAAATGATTTGTAAGTAACTCAACGAGTTCGTCGAATTGTTTGTCCTCGGGATGAACACAAATTACAAAGTAAATTGTAACACTCGCCACCGACTAGCGTTAACAACGTGGCGACTTTTAGTTCGTCTTTGATACCGTTTAACGTTATTAGTTTAAGCCGACACACATAATTGTCCCCATTATGCGATTTGATTAAAAATTGTTCTATTTTACCGATTGGCATTGTAAAACTCACAAATAAGCGAATAATTCACAATATTTGAATTAAAATAAACCGACTGCGCCAATGTTACGTCAATGAAAGACGGAGATCCGTAGCAGACTGTTTAATATTTCTCATATCGTACATAACACTAAGGTTACATATTTTTCATGTTGAGCTGTAAAACTATCCATGTGCACAATTTCAAAGGATTTTGTAGCTGAAGTTACTAAATTTAGCTTAGGTTTTATAGGATTTCTATCGTACTTAGCCTGGCCGCATTTTGTACAATTATTAAAAAAAATTGTTACATGTTCCTTCATATTAGGCCAG
The DNA here is from genome assembly GCA_001625245.1 of Calycopis cecrops. Classification (NCBI taxonomy): domain Eukaryota; kingdom Metazoa; phylum Arthropoda; class Insecta; order Lepidoptera; family Lycaenidae; genus Calycopis; species Calycopis cecrops. The sequence continues at coordinate 463,462 of LUGF01025510.1, forward strand.
TAGTAACGTGCTGATAATGCGAGATAGCAATGCTATCATAGCATTCATTTATGCCGCGATGATTGGTTTTCCCATCGTGGTAATTACGAATAATTTCCTGTTTTCTAAGATATTCTTTGATGTTTTCTAATTCGGTTTTAGCTATAAAAAGTTTCATACAAGAGCTTTTGAATTTTTTCTGTAATATTGGGACAATTTTATGCATACTTAATGGAGGGTTAATAAGTATACCGGTCTTTATTTTCGGATTAACATATTCTTTAATTGCGTTAATTAAATCTGTCTCTAAATTTGTTTCTGATAGTTGAATAGATGTCCTAGTACGAGTATCAAACGGTTTGGTGAGTATTGCGCATTTCTTTACGTCACTTACACTATTTAAAACTAACTGTCGATGAAATTTATTTAAAAGGTCGAAAGATATGGGAATTTCTATCGTATCATATGTCATAGTACTTTCAGAGTCATCTACGGCTACAGCTACGGATGCTTTAGACGTATTCCCTACCGTTGAACTAATCACTTCGTTACAGATTTCTACACGAGAAAGAGCATCGGCATTTGTGTTCTTTTTGCCGGGCTTATATTGGGTAATAAAATCGAATTCCCTTAACTTTAGTTTCCATCTAGTTATTCTTGAGTTAGGCTCTTTGAGACTCATAACCCATTGCAAAGGTTTATGATCCGTTAAAATTTTGAATTTACAGCCGAAAAGATAAGGGCGAAAGTATTTCGTTGCCCACACAATAGCTAATAATTCCTTTTCAATTGTGCTATAATTTATTTCGCTATCGTTTAACCGTTTCAGTGCGGATGATACGGCAGCCGTGTCATACGTTTCTTTAACGTGTGGCGTATGACACGGGAGCCGTGTCATTTTTAAATCGATTATATTTCCCTCAAATTACATTTTAAAAGGTTCAACCCTGAACATAACTTTCATAATTTTTCATGTATATTAAGCCTGTATGCTTCGTTTCTGAATATTCTATGAAAAAGAAAAAAATAGCGATTGTCAACCTTTTATGAGCTGTATCAATAATAACTTTTAATTAGGCGCATTAAGAAAATATCACTATTAGATGCATGGGGTCACTCTAGACCTCAAATACATATATAAATCAAAATGGAATGGAAGGAAAGAAAAGGCTTTTAAATATTTTCATTAGATTGTTTTAAATATTATGATATATAATATGGTCAATTGGTCATTGTGTCAGTTTGTAGCCCGTTTTAGGTGGAGGCTTTTTGAAAGATTTCAAACACAAAATGTAAAAACTGTGAATAGTCCAAGAGCAGGTTGCAAAAATACTGACCGATCGATTAAAAGTGTAAAATGTTTTTTTTTTTAAATTTGTACTTAAATCGAGAAAAATTTGTACCATTGTATGTCCGGGCAAACCTTGTTTATAAGTCCTAAATATATCGTCTCCGGAGCTATTTTCACACAGTTACTATACTATATCAATGGAGTAAGAGACAGCTACTACAAGACACATAAAAGTTAGGAACAAATTCCGTGCAGGCATATAATGATATTTTTTATTCTCGATATAAGAATGTAGGTACTAACTTTATAAAAAAAAACATTTTATTCTTTTAATGGATCGGCCAGGTATTTTTGCAGCCAGGTCTCACTTCACAACGTGCATAAAAAAGCTTGCAAAAAAATAGTGAGTGCGGCTGTGAAACAATAACCCTAAAGATAAATAAATGCATTTGTTTTAAAGCACAATGACGAGTATATTATAGTTTGTATTATAGTTCTCAAACAAAGTGTGGGAATACAACTTTATGGTGTCTTTTTGTGTATTAGGTTTATGAAGTCAATAACATCAGATATGAGTATTAACGAGTCAATAAAGAACATTCACAAATTAAATAATTGCATCGTTTTATAAACTTGTATTGGTCTAAAAACGAATGCAAAAACTGAACCTTCAATGAACTCAAAAACATTACTAACATAAGTACCAAATACAATAAATTTAATATATTATAGAATGAACGTAATTTATTTTGGAAACTCACTTCAATATTGTAGGTACTTATTTTATAACATATAACTTATAAAAGGTTTGCTACACCTGAATAAAGTCGCTTACCTTCCATATTTAGTAAAATACTGGTTAAATCTTTTCAAATACCACTCAAAACAACTTTACCTTTCCGTTTACACCCGTGGTTTAACTTTAACTGAATGGATTAAGTCTCTAAACGTATAAAATAACAAATGTTTAAACACATGGCGGGTGACACGGTAGCCGTGTCACGACGTATTTGTACGCCGCCACCGCTCAGAGTTTTAGAAAATGTTCGCCGCAGCGAAACGGTTAAAGTACTAGAAGCGTACGCTATAGGTTTATCAGATCCGACGGTTCCTTGTGAAAGAACCACGCCTATTGCAAAGTTAGATGAATCTGATACTAAAAATTCCTTTTAAAAGTCAGGATACATTAACTTTGGATCGTTAGTTAAAATTGTCTTACATCGTTCAAAACAGTTAACGTATTCTGTATCAAATGTTATTTTCTTTCCCTTTTTTAAACAACTGGCTAAGGGTTTCGTTATCTTAGCAAAATCAGGAATAAATTTACGATAGTACCCCATTAAACCCAAAAATGATTTTATTTCTTTGGGTGTCTTAGGAATAGGAAATTTATTTATAGCAGATATTTTATCGGGATTAGGTTTTATTCCCTCTCTAGTAATGACATGTCCTAAGTATGCGGTTTCATGTTTTAAGAACTCTGATTTATCTAATTGTATTTTAAAATTAGACTCACGTAGCCTTTGGAAAACTTTTTCTAGGTTTATTTGGTGTCATCTAGGTACACTAAACAGTTAGCATTTTGAAGACCTTTTAGGACATTGTCCATTACTCTTTGGAAAGTGGCTGGATTATTTTTTAAACCCATCGGCATTCAAAAAAATTCATATTTACCATTTTCTACACTAAAAGCGGTTTTATGTATATCCTCTTCTGACATTTCAACTTGACAAAAACCTGAAGCAAGATCAAGGATGCTAAAATACTTACATTTTCCTAACTTATCGAGAATATCATTAATATTAAGTATAGCATGCTTGTCGTCAATAGTCTTTTCATTAAGTTTTCGAAATTCGACGACTAGTCTCCATTTTTGTTTACCCGAATCCATTCCGTCCATTTTTTGGCACTATCCAAATTGGAGAGCTCCAAGCTGATTCTGATGGTCGAATAATACCCTGACTCAACATTTTAGATATTTGATCTTGTACTTCCTCACGTAAAATATAAGGATAGCGATATCTCTTCGTATGAATAGGGACCTCATCATGCGTACGAATTTTGTGTTTGATTTTATTTGTAAATGTCAAAGACTCGCCTTCGATATGTAAAATACGTCGGCGTATTTAGCACAAAGTGCTGTTAATTAGTTTTTTCTTCGGAATTTAAATGATTTACACTTAAGCGCGACTTAACATCATTAGCACGGTGTAAAATTTTTTATGAAACTTTGAATTAAATGTAGTAGCTTGTGTTGCATGATCTAATGAAAATATTACATCATTTTTTGTAGAGTTTTTTACTTGCACTATTCCTTTTCTATTTTTAACTATAGTTAAACATTCACTAATAATACAATTACAAATTATTTGTTCGTGTACTAAAACTTCCCCATTTGAAGCGTTAATAGGTAGGTTGAGCAGTAGAGAAGTCTCACTGGGTATAACCTTTTCGTACAAGTTTAAATTTCGTGAATCATATAACTGAATAGGATTTATGGCATTTCTAGTATTTAATGTACAACTTTTAAGATCTAACTTAGATTCGAATTTAGTAAGTAAGTCCTTTTCTATTAAACCATCAAAATAATTATGGAACCTATAAACGAACAGTTTAATTTTACAATCGTCATTAAATTCTTTGAAACAGTGTTAAGTTATTGAATAATTATTTCTACTTGTTGCATGAACGTTAGTGACTTCAAACGGATCAAAATTTAATGGTATATATAAAATTGTATGGCCTCTGGACTAATAAAAGACTGTTGGTTGGCTCCGGTGTCTATCAAAAATTTCAAAGAAAATCCTCCATCGAGTGAAATCTGAATGAATTGTAATTGACGATGAGTTTGAAGGTTTAATTGTATTTTAACTTTTTTGTAGTCTGAAGTTTCTGAAAATTTTCACTAGATGATGATGATGACTGCTGTTCTGACAAGGGCTGTTCTACTAACTCTTCAAGTATAGGGCTTTCGTGATTCTCATACGGAATATCGGAATGGTTTCGCATTTCACAATAATCATTATAATTACTGTCATAGTCGTAATAATTGTTATAGTCATGGTAAACATTATAGTTATAATAATCAAAATCGTTATAATATTCAAAATCTGCACATTCGTTCATATTGATATCGCGTGTTTTTAAATAATTAGACGGTGGTGGGTTTCCCTGCTTGGCCCAATTCCACCCACTAGGACCCGCTTGCATAGGTCTTTCTCTAATTATAAAATGGGATACATTGCTCATAGGCTTAGGGCCTTGAAATGAAGATTGCGGTCTAAGTTAAGCCTGAAAACCTTGCTGATGATTAGGTATTGGTGCACTAAACATTTGTTGACTGCGCGTTGGCAATCGCGATGGATTAAAAGGCATTTTAACATGATGAGGAGGTAAAGATGGTGGCTTATGCATAAATTGCTGTCTAGACGGAATTTGCATATTAAAAATATTCGGCCTGAAGGGCTGTGAATGATGGCTGGGCATTTTAAAAGGCTGATGATTATCACTAGGTTTTTTATCTGGTATATGCGTATGTCTATTCTGAATGTACATAGTATTGACTTCTTCATGAACGAATTCTCATGCTTTCTCAATCGTTTCGGGACGCATACATCTAATACGAGAACCCAAAGGATCCATTAATCCCCGTAAAAATGCTTGAAGGGTAATTTTTTTTATAAAGCTGACCTTACAATGTTTAATCTTCTTCTTAGGTTATTTATTTTATTATGTTTTAGATTATTTAGACTACACCTATTGATAATTCTAGTTAATTTAGCGCCCAGAGCAGGACTTTATTGACTTGCCATTTTCAGATCCGGGGCCAAACGCGGCAAGTTCTCTATGACCAGTTTTCTCGTTAAATATAAACTCGGCGATGCCATCGCCGGCAACTTTTTTCAAGCTCAATACGACGACTACGTGGCCGAAATTTACAAGGTTCTAGCTGGGTGGACATGAGCAGATCACTAATTTGGCTTCTTTTCACTTACAATATAAAACACCAATAATAAATAATAAAATAAGAAAAAAGTTATATTTAGTGTTTTATACGTATACATATTATGTGATATAAAATATATTGACAAGTGTTTTTCCGTTGAGAATAAGAACCTAAATTGGAAATGTGGATAAAGGCAGAATTTTGAATTGTGACGTTTGCGAATAGGTGGCCTACCTATATTATGACGAATTTAAACTAAAAGGTGTTCTTATTTCTCATTTTATATACTTGGCTTATCGGAATGTCATATTTCCAGTAAAATAATGCATTTCTTTCCCCTAAGTATGCCAATAATAATATGTTGTGCTGAAAAATAAATATCTTGGTTATGGAAATATATTCATATTAGTTTCAGTTGTATAAATTGTATAAGTTTCATTTGGGTTGGGTATAATAAACTTGTTTCTGTCCTCTATGTTTTTTTTACTTTCCCTCTTTGTCTTGCATTCTGCAAAAATTTGCAGTTTGATGCATATGACTTATTTGATTCATGAAATATTGTGCAGAAATAAATATTGCAGTCAATTCTCGGCTTTAGGTGAGAATTAAAATATTGTGACTATTTTTGACGTTAAACGATAGTTAAACATGACGTCATTTATACATTTTCAGTTATGGTTGTTAGTGACTAAATATAATTCGTGTATTAAATCAAAAATTTAGTTTTACATCAGTTGTACCACGCAATAAAGCGCTCATTTTTTTAGAATACTATGTGTAATGTTACGCTGAGGTAAAAGGTTTGTGACTGAGACTGCATGAACTACAAGTGCGCACTGCAGAGCTACCGGCGAGTGGTGCCACACCAATAAAGGGTTAAATCACACCAAAAGAGCGGGGAAGCGCAGCCAAACGGAGCGCAGTTTATGTGTCATATGAATTTCAACTTTATTTTCATTACAATAGTACTTATTATCGAATTCTCGCGACTTCTGGAGAATTCCAGCGACTTCCCGAGCAGTCGCGGGAATCCGCGCCTTTCCTACCGGGCGGGTCGCTTCACTTCGCTACGCTTCGCCGCTCTTTCGGTGTGAGCTGACCTATAATATTTTCGCGGTAAGAACTTGCGCTTGAAATGCACAGTTGTAGACTTTGGGACATAGAGGTGGTAGCGGTGGAACGTAGAGTTCCCCCTTGTAGACGCGGTAGAAGATGCAGAGCTAACCAACATCTCTCCGTAACGCCACAGAATCAAGCCTTTTGGATATACACTGGTTGCCAGCTACTCGAATTGCTCTATGTTGGAAGTGGTCAAACGGAGTGAGTTGATATTGAGGGGCTCCGGCCCAACGCTGAGAGCTGTACTACATGTGCGGTCGGACCTGCGCTTAATACAGTTGCAGCACATGCGTTGGCATGATGTATTGCTTCGACCTACTGAGAACATCCAGCTTTTTGGAGGCTAATTTATTTAGCCTTCGCTTTCATGATCGCAGAACTGAACGTTACTCTATTTGTCGACACCAAGTATTATTGGTGTGTATATGTGTGTATTACATGTCGACACGAGTAATTTCAAAAAGATGATATACGACTAATGAGGTTTTTGTGATAAACGCAAACTTGTGGCTTCGTGGGGTTAAATTTGACTAAATTAAAGTAGCCCCATTAGTTTGTTCCGTTACTCGGTGACGTAACCTGGAAAATATTGGCGCGGCCAGTGTACATTGCATCACCAGTACTGTCATCTTCTGAACAATGAATGCCGCTAGTTTACAGCATTTCATTAATATGCAGAAGAAAGAACGTGGACAAAGAGGGACACAAAGCAAAGCCTTGCGGAACAGCAGCATTGAACGATTTAATTTCCGAGCATGCACCATCGACAACGACCTTAAAGCTACGATCTGTCAGAAAACTAGTGATCCAATCGCATAATTTCCCGGGTAGTCCGTATGAAGAAAGCTTTGAATGGAAAGTTTTATGCCATACCCGATCAAAGGCCTTCGCTATATCCAGACTCCAGGCCAGTGCCTCACCCTTCGATTCAACTGCCTCTGCCCGCCGGTGCGTTAAATATGTTAAAAGGTCTCCAGCCGAACATCCATCACGGAAACCATATTGAGATGTTGGTGTTTCTCTAAATGCGCTTGCTCGACAACGATTTAGTACGTATTTAGTTTTAATTAGTTTATAGTGGGGGACCACATAATATCAGGATTATGATATCTCCTTAGGGATTAAGATACCTAGATGCACTGTTATTGATGTTTTAGATTTACTAATTTAAAATTATCTACAAAATTTTAGGTTTTTATGGCTATAGTTATTATATTATTGTTAAATTAAACCGCATATTTAGTGTATAATTTGCAGGCCACACCACAAAAATCTGATCAATCAGAGCAATAGTTTAGCCACAGGAATTTTTTAAAGTTTTTTCTCACTTCGTACACGCTGTATCGCAGCTGATCGCCGTCTATGACCGGCCGGGGTCATTCACCCCGTGCGACTAAGCGCAGATCAGTCACTTTTAATTGTTTCGGATGCCCCAAAGGTAGACTAAGATTTGCTTGTGTAATGACACAAAATTGGTATTTCGGTCGGTATTGCTAAAATATGTTTTTACACAAACACGTAGAGTACTCGGAAGCGGCGCATTAGATCACTATGTCAGTCACCCTTGAGTTTTATATATACCACTACAGGGTTACTTTATGGTCACCGTACCGGTACGACGATAGGTGGTACGGTTCCGTTCCCTTTCCGAGTTGAAATGTGTGCGGTGGCCATGCACGTAACGTAAGCGTATCGGCACCGCTTGGTTGACGGCTAGGCGATAGGCGTTACGGTTACGATCCATTTCCGAGTTGATAACTGTGCAGCGACCAAAAGCGGAAACCGTCTCAATTCATATCTTTCGCAAACAAAACTTTTAAAAGGATGCTGTAACACTCATTAACATAGTTATGTAATGTAGAAAATGTATCGAATATAAGTTGAAACCAAACCAATTTCTTTGTATCTTGATATAAATCTTTGTCTATATAGATACTATACAAATCTAGGATGTTTTGGTAACTAATCTGAGTAAATGTATTTTTCATTTATGTTAGAAGGATATTCCATTCAAAATTTTGCATGTTTTTAATCAAGTTTTCAAATAAAACATTATAAAATAAGTATCATGGCGCTCGCGTTGTACCTATATAGCTCGAAGAGGATATTTCCGTCTATTGTAAGTTGTAACATTCTAAATTAACTTATCTATATTTATAACACCAGACAGAAATAAGTCACTTCCCTGCTATTTTTGTTAATACACGTAGTATCCATATCGGATGGCGCTCCAGAGAAGCGATCAAAGTCCCTTGCTCTAGGCGCCTTATTCGCCAGGCACATAAGTGCGATTAGAACTAAAGTAAAAACAAATACCAAATTCACACCAAACTTAAACATGATACTTATTTTTTTATTAGATACGGAACCACTACTGCTTTGTTATGTTTCAATTTCACCGGGCCGTCGTGCACACGGCCTTGATTGCTTTACGCGTTCAATTAAATTCGATATAAAACTAGTTAGCTCAGTCAGTGGTCGCATTTGTTCTCGTGCTGTATGTTGTGAGCGTTCAGAACGATGGCTCTTTTAAGACTTGCGATTGTTTTGTTATTGGCAGACAGCAATATGGTCGGTTTTAGGGTGCTAAGCAGAGCAATGGCGTCCGTGGTGGAGAGCTTTCACAAGCATCGTGTGGTACCTGCAGTCGTGTCTAAAGCCCCCCCAAAGTTGGTGAAGGTAAGTTATCATATTTGTATTTTTTAAATAGTAGTTTAAAGGCGTTAAAAAAGGCGGACGGAATGTTGCCTAGAAACTAATGAACGTAGACAGAGGAAACTATAGACTGCTGGATTCATCTATATCTCTTCAGCTAAATAAGGGATAAATATATACCAAATGTCCAGGAAGAAAAGAGATAAAGAACACTATTTTTTGTCCCTCATCGCGTGTCAGATTCGGCTCTTATTGAGCTAAACTAACTTTAACATTTCGTTGACGCATCGAGATAAATTATAATCTATTTTGAAATTTTTTATAATTATTTCTGTTTTATTTTGTGTTTGGTTTTAAGCAGGATATATACCCAGTACTGCAAAATGGTACAGTGCAGTGTTCTAGGTTGTAGAAGTGATAGCGATAAAGTAATTCCCGGTTTATCTTTCCATTCGTAAGTATCACATTTGTTAGTTTTTTTGCTAAAAGTTTTTCAATTTACCACTTTTAGTAACTATTCTAGAATAGATACTGTTATTTAAAAGTAAAATAGGAGTCGATTTCATTAGTTGTACGTGCTATTAAAATATAACATAAAAATTCGATGTTGCCAAAATTGTGCTAGGAAAATTCATAGTACAAAAACGAAATTAATATGGAAATTCATTATTAATATTACTTACATAGAATTTACTAATTTTGTTTAATATTTCTTGACAAATTAATAATGATTTTAATTTTAAACTTCCAGATATCCCGTAAAACTAGAATTTTGAGAATTATGGATTACAATAATGAGAAGAAACAACTGCCTGCTCAATAAAAGCTCTAAAATATGCAGCAACCACTTTCATAATAATAAATAAATAAATATAATCAGTTTATTTCGGACAACCAAGATCCATATATGGGTTAGTAACATTAAGAGCTCTTAATTACAATTAGCAGTTACAAATACAAATACAATCAAAAACAGTTACAATACAATTACAATCAAAACAGTTACAAATACAAATACAAGTAAAAAACAGATACAAATACAATTAAAATAAAAAACAGTTACAAATACATATAATTACAATTAAACAATTAAAATTAGTCTACTTGACTGCATGTAATTGTATCCAGTGGGCCAGCATCGCCGAGTCCCATCTATCTATCAATGCCCTCACGATAGTGTTAGGACTTTCACGTACCCTCTTTAATAAGTATGCGCACCGCTTGCGCATGATGACAGCGAACCCATCGGTGTGAGTGTCCGCGAACATGGCGGAGGCGCTGCACCAGCGCGGCAACCCCAACAGCATCCTTAGCGCGTTATTGTATTGCACGCGTGAATCGCTGTATGCTCTCCGCGTATAGCTAACCCACATACCGCAAGCATAAAAAGATTGGCAGTATGCTTTAAAAAGTGTTAACTTAACTTGTTTAGTACACTTTGCGAATCTGCGAGCCAGCATGTTCCAGCGAACAGACAGCGACCTACGCTCCTTTTCTATGTCCATGTCATCTTTCATATCCTCGGTGATCCAGTGGCCCAACTACTTAAACCTTTCGACCTTTTTTAAAGTAGTTCCACAGAGCGAAATATGTGGCACATTGGTGTATCGCTTCCGGTCCGACCAGAATATCATAGATTCGCTTTTCACGGCATTGTATTTGAGTCCATGGGACATCACATAGGATTCACAGATCTTAATAAGCTGTTTCAATGCACCGCGTGATGGGTTCAGCAGTACCATATCATCTGCATAACTTATGTTATTGATGCATACTCCGTCGATGTGACAACCGATACCTGTTCTGCTAAGCTCATCAATGAGGCTATTCATATATAGGTTGAAAAGTGTAGGAGAGCTCAAACCGCCCTGCCTCACGCCACATTTCAACCTATAGCTTTCCGAGAGCTCACCTGCCCATCTAACATTATTGATTTGATTTTTGTACCAATATTTAAAAAGCAATATGACATCATCAGACAAATTAGTTTCTGTTCTCATTTTACTCCAAAGGACGTCATAGGAAACGAGATCAAATGCCTTCGACAGGTCCAGATAGCAGGCGTACACAGGCGTCTTTCGCGTATTATAGTAATGAACCGTCTGCTTGAGGCACATGGTGACACTCTCAGTGGAGAGACCTGGTCTAAAACCGAATTGTGCATCACTAAGTGTAACGTGACCATCCAGGTGCCCACCGAGCAGACCGTCCAGAACTTTCGCTATAACCGTGGCAAGGGAAATAGGCCTGTAAGGGACATATCGGAGGCGTCACCCGTTTTGTTCTTTATTATTGGTACAACTACAGTGCGCATTAGGTTTTCAGGTAAATATAAATGCCCAATTGTTTCTACATTAAAATGCTGCTTGAACATATTAGCCACATCACTGGGCTCGTATACCTACGCCTACGACACTCGCGGGAAGGCCCGACTTATGATTCAGTTTATTGGTAGTTTTCCAGAACTGACTAAACTGCTTACTTTTATGATGTTCAGCCAGAATATCCATTTTTATTTGCTGTTCATTTTTTGACACCATTTTACTTTAGCTTTAAAAATGCGCCTAGATTCACACATGTCATCATACAACCTTCATCATGCAGGTTTACTATGTAACAGCCACAACTTGAAACATAGTCGAGCCCTCTCATGAGCGCCACATACATGCTTATTCCAACCAGGCAAATATTTACTTTTACTCTTTTCTTTAAAACAATAATTACAACGTGCAGCCCCAGAAAGAATATCTACTATATTGTCATACATTTTGTCAACTATTATTCTATGGTGGTAATCCTTACACATTTTTTCATAATAATTTACAAGTTCCAAAGGTATCTCCACTGTACTTAATTTAGAGTGACATTCATTACGATACCCAGATATCTGATCACTATAATAGTTCTTTTGTAGGGGTATAGGAAATAAAACGTATTTATATCCAAAAGTTTTCCTAATGAGGTAACAAATTGTCAATATACAGGATTATTCAAAAGTAAGTCTCGTGTAAGCGATCGTGCCGGCCCAATTCGGCTGCATGCAGTGTGACACTACCTGTTACTAAAACAATTTTATACCATGAATTTCCCCAGCACAATGTTGACAATATTATAGGTAATGATTTTAATAACACCTAAACCTAATTAGACACTTATTATAGCTAGTAGGTAGATAATAAATCGTCACAAAAAGTGGTAAATTGAAATACTTCTAGGAAATAAACTATTAAATGTGATACTTACGAATGGAAAGATATACCGGGAATTTTCTTCTTACTATCACTTTGCAACCATTAACACTGCACCATATCATTTTGCAGCACGGGTTATAGACCCTTCTCAAAGGCAAAGTAATACAATATAATCAAAGAAAATTTCAAAATAGATCACGATTTGTCTCGATGCTGAACGAAACGTCAAAGCTTGTTTCGCAATTGAATTGTTGATGAAATTAAAAAAAAGTTTGTGAGAAGTACCTATATGAAAATACTTTCATCAAAGAAGTTAATAGCTAAAATAAGTAGCTTTAGTAATTATCATAAAATGTAAACATCCTTTCGACTGGCGACAGCAAGCGGCAGCCAATAGGATCTAGTTTGATAATTTAGTCCCTATTAGGTATTAATTATCTTTTATTGACTAACAAAGTTATTTTCTTTTGAGTGATTTTATCTTTTTTTATTTTTTATATAAGGGGCAAATGAGAAATCGGGGTTCGATTTCTCGTTTCCACCATTTTCAGAACTACCGAAGGCCATAGAGATCCGCATAGGCCATTAAAGTTATACAGATGCTCTCCTTCCTCCTCCTTCCAAGGATCATCGGTATTGTGTAAGTGAGAAGTACAACCCCAATCGTGTTGACCAAATTTGGCTACAAGTACTACCTCTTGCTCTTACTGTCTATACCAGGGGTGGGCAAATACTTTAAAGCGCGGGCCAAAATGAAATTTTCAAAATGTCTCCCGGGCCGGAGGACTATACCGCGTATGCTTTGCACAAGCGGATGTTTTGGAAGGAGTTTTTTGCCTGCCAATTTTTTTGACAAAAACACTAAGTATCATTTCAATTTGAATAAAATATGTCACGTAAGTTTTAAAGAAATATTTTTATAAATAAATGGCTATTAGATAAACCAGTCAATGAAACATTTTATTTTGTTACTTATTTATGTCTTAATGATACAAATTATTTTATATTGACACATAGTTATTACAATTTAACATTTATATTGCATTTCACAAATATAATAGTAAATAGAATTCAAAAAAGAAAAGAAGAACATCAAACGTTAAAATAAATATTTAAAGTTAATGCGAAACGTGAAATCTCGAATGTTCATCTGACATTATTTCTTCAAAATTGGGTTCCAAATCACTTGTAGCAATCCTCAATACCGAGTGTAGATTTTCGTCAGTAATTTGTGATCGATATTTATTTTTCGTGGAAACCATTAAAGAAAAAGTTTTTTCACAAATATATGTCGAACCAAATAAAACAAGGTATTTTTGAACATAGTTCAAAAAATGTTTGAAATGTTCATTATTCAAAGCGCCATAGAAGGCACTCAATTCGTTTTAATGA
>LUGF01025510.1:504234-515634 GCA_001625245.1 Calycopis cecrops
AAAAAAAAAAAAAAAAAAAAAAGATTCATCTCGGCGGATTGGGGCTTTACGGGAAGCTAAGTATATCTCATTGCATATGTGAAATTTGTGGCCATAGGTTTTATGTAGTAATGTGATATATTAAGCCGGTCTCCAGATACGCAAGGTAATTGCATTAATTTTAAGATTTAATTTAGCTCTGCGTAATCGCAGACAGGTCCATTCTGATTTGAGCCGTGTGTATAACATTCCTTCCACTGCGCAACAAGTCCGGGGTCAGAACTGAACATTTTTGGTAGCAGAGCGTGGTTATTACGAGTCGGAGGGCGTCTTAGAAACGCCAACCTCCCTTATGGAGCTCGTCACCCCCTATTATTGCCCAACAGTGGCCATTTGGTTCAGTTGCTAATTACTGACCGCCACGTTTAAAACTCGCACGCTGGCTGTAACGCCCTATTTGCCATTTTGCAGCGGGAATTTTGGATATTATCAGCCCGAAGGACTATCCGTAGTGTGGTCTTTCGCTGCATGCCTTGCTATCGACTCAAGGCCACTACCATGCAGCCTCTCATGGCCGACCTGCCCTCGGATCGAGTCACAGAGTCAAGGCCCTTTGTCGGAGTTGGTACGGACTTTGCTGGTCCCTTTTTGGTTAAGACCTCGACCCTTAGGAACAGTAAAACTGTTAAGGCCTATTTGTGCGTCTTCGTTTGCCTATCCACCAAGGCGGTACATTTGGAGCTCGTCTCGGCCCTCTCAACCGAGGCCTTTATTGCGACACTAGATAGATTCGTGTCAAGACAAGGACTACCGTCCTTGATACGTTGAGATTGCGGCACCAACTTCAAGGGCACAAATAGCTATTTAGATGATGTACATATGTTTTTGGAGTCTAATGAGACTGTAATTGCGTCTAGACTAGCTAGTCATAGAATAACTTGGAGGTTCAGTCCCGCGGCATGTCCCCACTGGGGTGGAATATTTGAAAGCGTGGTCAAGGTTGCGTACGCAACATTTGCGACGAGTTATTGGGGAATCCGTTTTGACGTTTGAGGAACTCGCAACTGTGTTTTGTAAGATTGAGGCCGTATTGAACTCTCGCCCATTGTGCACTCTCAAATGGCGCCCACCGCAAATTGGACACGGGTGCGTGTCGGGGCAGGCGCGCTGATAGTGGTCCCCTAGACAGGAGAAGCACCAGCCTCATGCCTGTGCAATCCGCCTACGAGCGGCCACGTGCAGCTGTACAAAATCTTGGCACTGCCCCTCCCGCCGTCCGGTGCCCCTGGGACCTACAAAAATGGCAGTCCGGTCTCGCAGTCTGCGCGACATCAAAGCGGGGAGGCGCCCTTGGCCTTGGCGCAGATCGGAAGTTGTGCTGTTGGTTGGTGGGCCGGGCTCCTGGAGATCCAGTAGGCGTGTCGACAACCATCACGTCGCCCATGCGACACTCGTTCTCCAGAAACGTCAGCAGCTGATCAATTGTAGGGAGCTGCGATGTCTCATCCCTAATGTGCCCCTGTTCAAATTGTGCCCTCAAGGAAACAGGCAGCCGTGTGAGTACAATGTATACCAATAGGTAGGACCACTGGACTACCGGTAGTCCTAGGCGGCTCAAGGCATTGGTGGCGATTTGGAGGGGGTTGAGGAGCTCAGTCCTCAAGGAGGCGGTAGTGCTCACCACAGGCAACTCCAAAATCTGGTCGATGTGGGCATCGGCCAGACAGCGCTGATTTTGGTAGCGCTTGGTGAGCAAAGATCGCGGGACCGGATAGCTCTCGTCATGAATGGGGAGGTGCTGTACCAACTCTCTCGCCTCTCCGTCAAGCACGGAAAGCAAATAGGCCAATTTTTGAGATGGGCCAAGATCATCTCTCGAGTCCACAAGGCTCTCAAATAAGCCGATGAACCCCATGCAGCGGTCCAAACGACCATCAAAACGTGGGAGGTTCAGGTCGGGCAACCGGCTCAAAAGGCCCACGGGAGTCTTCAAAACTGTCGCGTGCAACGGGGCTCCTGCGAGCGATGCCAAAATCTCACGCGATCGCTGGGCGATTCCGTCAGCCAGATCCAGGAACTGGGCATAGTCCTTATGAACTTGGTCCCGTTTCTCCTGCGGGAAGGACTCCAAGTGGACGTCATCAAAGTGCAGAATGAGGCGCTGGTAATGTGCCTCCACATCCTGTGCGCCAATTATTTTAGGTACATAAAGGTATATAAGATTATACCTACGTATATAAAGGAAGATAACCTTACATAAAGGTATGTACTTATACTTATATAGAGTACTAGTAGCGCTCCGCGGTTTCACACGCGCAAATTTCGATCCCGTGAAAAACATCCCATAGCATCCCATAGGAACATTTTTTCGGGATAAAATATAGCCTATGCGGATTCGGAAGAATCCCTCTAAGTAATAGTAAAAGAAATTTTTAAATCGGTCCAGTAGTTTTTGAGCCTATTCAATACAAACATACAAAAATACAAAGGTTTCCTCTTTATAATATTAGTATAGATAATTAAATATAATTTTCAGAATTTACAAATATCAAACTTTCATGAAAAATATAAAAACTATCGGGAAATATGTTGACAATATTAATATTAATTAATTTTCATTTATTTTAAAAGAGTGGTAATACTGTAACGCCTTCTCCGGGATTACAATCACTGGCCTAACTAATACTGTCTTATCTGAGTTACAAATAGAAAAACTTGGATATATTTATTTATGTGTTTATTTCCTTATTTAATCTTGTTGTGTGAATACATTTTTTGATTATATAATAATAGCCCTAGCTAAAGGAACATTCTTCATATTACATCTGTTCTGTGTTAATGCAAAATTTGCTCTCTCTGAATCATCTTTTATTTTTTTTCATCAAAAAGATTCTATTCGTTCTTAAATTTAAATTTAATTATTTTCTTTATAAAAATCATTCCAACCATGAAGTTTTCATTCAACCTACTACATTACCTAAGAACGAATAGAATCTTCTTGATGAAAAAAAATAAAAGATGCTTCATTCAAATCAAATAAATGATAATATTTCAGTAAGCGATAGTGCCAGGGTACACGCACGCATGTAGCAGAGCTTGGGCCCGTGAGAGGTGTCTCACCATTAATAATAAACTTTAAACAAATACTTGAGACAAATAAAAAAATACTAAAAGTTTTAAAAATATTATTACTTTTTAGATTTTATTTTATGGTATGGGGCAAACGCCCATAGATATCCGCATAGAGATTTATAGATGCGTTGCCCTCCTCCGTCCTCCCACCCCCACCTCCTGGGCCACCGGCTACTTACACACCGCACGAAAAGCGACAGCATTTCAATAAACTTATGTCTTTTTAAAATAACTGATAATTTGCTCCATTTTTTTTTTCAACTTTTAATATTGGAAACACTAACTGTTCTTTTCTTTCTACATTTTATATAAATATCTTAATTTTCGTACTACATACAATCATGTTGTTATTATGGGCGATTTTAACACTTGTCTCTTTAAAAATAATTCTCGTGTTCTAAAACTTCAATCCTTGATATATTTCTTTCTTTCTCTAGATCTCCACTTCCTTCATACTTCTGCTACCCATCACTTTCCTAACTGTATCCCTTCTCTTTTAGACCTTATGATGGTGTGTAACGGTGAAAGTTACTTTATATAAGTTAATAAGGTTTTTATAAGTTAATTATTAAGTAATAAGTTTTTATTTAAAGTTATAAGTTTAGGAGAAGTTAAGGTCTAAATGTGAGGATTTAAGATTTTAAGGAGGTAATTAAAACCAAATGACAGTATGACCATATATTATTAATTATATATAACTCCTTACATATCTTATTCATTTAAACTCCTTTTTGTGATTACCTACCAATACAAATTAAAGAGATTTACACATTTCTCTAAATAAAAATAAAAAATAAACTCAAGGGTGTGGGTTATCTGTTGGTTTTTTTAAAATAATTATGTCTGGGAGGATAAAACTAAAGCATTAAGAAGTTTCATTAACAATAGGCGTACAAGTTATATATTTATGAGGACTATATATATTTATAGTTAAGTAATTAAGCTTGCACTCAGCTGTGGGAACCGTTGTAGCCACTCGGTCAGGTAATTTGCTTTTCCTTGGATGTAACCGCAGTGTTAGTCCCTTCCACCATATATGACAACATCCACAAATCAGATGATCTGCTTCCAGGTAATAACTGGTGATCAGCGATGACACCAGACAGGAAAATACTATTTGGTCCAGAGACTCCTCCACTGGATATTATTTAAAACATGGCATGATCCCAGTACAGCCAATGCTAGTATATTTTTATTTTTGAGCTGATCACCCCAAACTATTTTATTGTGGATTTATGCTAGGAGTAAGAAGGAGTCATACTCTGGAAGGAATTAATCACAGTTTTACAAAATAGTACTCCACCACGTGGTAATATCCTAACATTACACCAAGAATTGGATTTAGCAGGTTTTACAATATATAATGACTACAACTACTAATTTAAATTAATAAATAAAAATTTGACATGAAAAATGCTACCTCAATGACATGTGACTCAAAGTGTGTTGTAAAAGAATTTAATAGTATTTCATGATAGTTGCTAAATGCAATACTCAAATTATAATTTAACTAATAATAGCTTCCACAGTTAACAAGAAATAAAGTATTACCAACAAGTTTTACAACCTACAAACTAAAATGTGCACGTGTTCACATTTATAGTGAATTAAGAAAATACAATCATACATACCCTTCAATAAATATGGCCAGCTGCTATTGTTTGTTCATATTAAAAATTAATTAATTAAGAATGCTATGGAAGATCTCAGGTAATGCCCAAAACGAGATCCTCCTCTTTCGATGCGGAAACCAAATAGACATCCGACGCCATTTTGCACGCTCGGCGAAAGAAAGGATCTCACAGTTTGACATTTGACGTTTGTCTACTGTCAATGTTTTTTTTTTTTATATTATTTATGGCCTAAGCAAAAACACTTGTTACAGGTGTCTCTGCCTAACAATGTTGCCGTACATGGTCAACTCACTGCTCCGTTCTCTTATCACGATCTCATTTTTCTCTCATATCGAATACGTGCCCCAAAACGGAAACCTCAGAGTATCACTTTACGTAGTTTCAATAAAATTGATCATAAAGCATTAATAGACGATGCCCAATTTATTAATTGGTCCACTATTACAGAAAGTTCAAGTATAGAGGAAAAGGTTGAAAGCTTTAATTAATTGATACTTAATATTTACGACCGCCATGCCAAAAAAGTAAAAAGTAAAAATTAATTAAGTAAAAATTCCAGCCAAAAAAGTAAAAATTAAGCACAACCCTGCTCCATGGATTTCAGATGAAACTAAAGAGCATATGCATCAAAGAGACAGAGCGAAAAGAAAATTAAAGCGTTTCCCTACTGATGTCAACTTAAACCGTTATAAATTGCTACGAAACACTTGTAATAGGAAGTGCCGAGAGGCCAAGCGACGTTATTTTTACTCGACTCTATATAATCGAGGCACGGCTGATGCGTGGAAATTTCTGAGATCTGTTGGTATTAGTAAAGCAGCTACCATATCACCTAATGACATTGATCTAGACGCTCTAAATGAACATTTTGCACGACCTCCAGTAACTTTGAGCACAGTCACCAAATTTAACACCATAAATTCTTTGGTCAACTTACATAAATGTAATCACTCTTTTTCATTTTATTCTGTTACTGAGCTTGACGTAAAGAAAGCCATACTCTCTATATCCTCAACAGCTATTGGGTATGATAAACTTTGTTCCAAAATGATTGTATTGATCCTTCCCACTTTATTACCCATTTTAACTCACATTTTTAATCATTCATTATCCTCTTGTAGTTTTCCTGCTGCTTGGAAGAAGGCTAATGTCATTCCTCTGCCTAAAGTTTCCAACCCAACTTCCTTTTTTAACTTTCGACCTATTTCTATTCTTCATTTTTTCTCCAAAGCTTTAGAGCACATTGTCCATAAGCAGCTTTCTACTTTTCTATATTCTAATGACCCTATAAATCCGATGCAATCAGGCTTTCGTCCTGGATATAGCACATCCTCCGCATTAATTAACGTTACTGACGATATTCGCTGGGCCATGGAGAATAAATCTTTAACAGTTCTTGTAATCTTAGATTATAGTTACGCTTTTAATTATATTGACTTTGACATCCTTCTCTCTGTTTTAGAATCCATTAACATTTCTTCTTCAGCTATATCCTGGTTTAGCTCTTATCTTCATGGCCGCTCACAGCGAATACAGATTAACGATACGTTTTCAAACTGGAGTATTCTAATTGCGGGCGTCCCGCAAGGCGGCGTTCTTTCTCCTCTTCTCTTTTCTATCTTTATTAACTTGATAACAAAAATTACTTCTTCTAAATTTCATTTATATGCGGATGACTTACAAATCTACCGCCATTTCAGTATATCGGAAGCCACTACCACGATTTCCTCCGTAAATGACGATTTGAATCTGATTAACGAATGGACTAAATCTTTTGGCCTTCTTATAAATCCTGAAAAATCCAAAGAGTTAATCATCGGCAGTAAACGCATCCGACCACGTCTAGACTTTAGTACACTCCCTCCAGTAACTTTAGGCGGAGCACGGATAGCTCAAACCGACTCGGCTAAGAATTTAGGTGTCATTTTTGATAAAAATCTATCGTGGGATTCACACATCAATGCCATCAGTCGCAAGATACATTATTCCATACATTCATTGAAACGCCTCCAATATTTTTGGCCTTCTCAACTAAAATATGTTTAGCTCATTCTCTGATTTTGCCGCTTTTGGATTATGCAGATGTATGTTGCTTGGACACTACAGAACAAAATTTATATACATTAGAGCGTTTGCAGAACCTTTGTATTCGATTTATATTTGGTCTAAAAAAACAAGATCACGTGTCTCTGGCTCGCAAGGAACTGAAATGGCTGCTTATTCGTTTACGTAGAAATTATAGAATTCTTTGTTTCCTTTTCAATATTCTTTTTAATCCCTCTTCTCCTCCCTATTTACGCTCTCGTTTCACTTTCGCTCATCTGAAAGACTCATCCTGCAGATCTCATAGACGCACCTTGCTTGGTACCTGTTCATAAATCTGATTACTTCTCCTACTCTTTCACTGTCGTTTCCGCCAAGCTCTGGAATTCCCTACCATACGAAATTAGGGATTGCAACACACTTGGGCTCTCAAAAAAGCGAGTCATAGAGCATTTACTCAACTCAGTATAATATTTTTACTTTATTACTTTTTAACTTGTCTATTATTTCTAGTAGTCTCGTAATAGTACCTGTTTATATATATTTATTTATGTATTTATTAGACAATTAGTTTATATATTAGTTTATTAAGTATGTATAGATAAATAGTTATGTATGTATATACGTATTTATTTTTTGCATAGCACCATATGTAAATTTTAAACATATGTATTGTATTATAAGTTATATATATTAGTTTAGATAAAATATTAAGTACACCCGATACTGCCTTATAAGTTGCCAGTTTTCCTGTAATAGGTCAGCTGGCAGAGATTCCTATTTGGAATAAGCTGTACCTTTGTACTCAAAGTATTGTATGTTTTTTTTACATATAAGTGTTTAAGTGTACAAGAATATATAAATAAATAAATAAATATTTTCGTCGTCGTCCGATGAAGTGGATGACATGATTGTCACTATAGAAAGATTTGCCAGTTTTCTTTGGGCCGCGCTGAGTCGGTAACCTGCTTCTCTATCTAAGCACCCTTAGGGAGGAGTTTGCTCAGTGCCGCCGCCACCTTAACCTCAGTTCCAAACTAAATAATACGCAATATACTTAAATATATATTTATTACATGTTACACACCCAAGCTCTTATAAAGCAGGGGCACGTAGTCGTCGAACTGAGCGCGGTAGAAGTTTCCAGCCACCGGAGCACCGAGCTTGTACTTTTCAGCGAACTTCTTTGTCGAGAAAGCGGCGCGGCCATCGATTGATCTGAAAAACGGGCATTGGTTTAAATAAACATATTATTCAAAATAGTTTTATTTTTTTTTTATTTTGGAAAAAGCGCATAGAAGTTTTTACTTTTATGTGGTTTAACAATCATATCTATCATGTATTAAAATATGTACATATTTTCCTAAACCAAGGATACAAAATAGTCTTTGCTAGCTAGACAAACTGTTACGGCGATTGTAATAATATTTCCAGCAATAGTAGATCCATTCTAAAACAATAAAATCAAAAACGTTATATCAAAACGTACTTGTTTGTCAGTCTCGGCTCATCAAAACTGAGTTTTCCTGGTTGTTTGTACAGGATGTACACGTAGCGATGGATGCCGGTGCCCTCTGGCGGCCCGGAGCCGATGTAGCCCGAGAGCACTTCGCCCTGAGACACCTTGTTGCCAGGGATGTTGACTACCAACCAGTGGTGCCACTCGCGGTAAACTTCCTCTGGACCATCGTAATTGTCGGGATCTGAAAACAATATACATAAGATGACAAAATATATAATTACCTACGCGTGTATATTTTTTAATTAATTAATTATTTATGAAAATAAGTACCTAGTTAGTATTTGTAATTATTTATAATACATTTTTTAACCCTGTATATCTTGCACGATCTAGCTCATTCAAATCTAAAAAGGGCAGTAATTAGTAAACATTGTTTTTTACCTTTTAAGTTTATTAATTATAGAAAATTGTAATTAAAGTTTGTACAAGCTTGTGTTTTACTTGGTGGCCAATTTAAGAAAATCCTCTTCAAATTGAATGAGCTGCTTTTCATGTTTCTCACGCTTAAATATGTTGAGAACTTGTAGACTATTAATTAGTTGCATCTTAATTTATCGAGTCAGATAAACTTAGCATTTAAATTGTTTAAAACGGATAAATAAATAAATTGAATAAATGATTAGTCTAATTGGGCCGGCACGCCTAACTTTCACATATTATAGTTCCTACAGGTCTCTTAGCTGAAACTCGAAGTTGAAAAGTGCTGAGTTTGTAAGAGTGTACATGTGTGTGTGTAACGTCGCGGTCGGTCCCCCTCGACGGGTACTCCACCTTATCGTGGTGAGCGGGCTGAGTAAACGTGGCTTGAGCCACCACGGTGAAGCCAAGAGGGATCCCAGGAGGGAACGCTTCGAGTGGGCTTCCCCACGAGCCCGCTCTGGATGCGTCCATGGAGGAGGGGCAGCGGGAGGAGAGCTGTCTCGGTGTGTCGTTGTTGTGCACCCTGTCTCCCGCGACCGAACGGGGGCGCACAGTCAGATGCGTTGGCGGTGGGGTCGCAGAGGACGAGGAGGTGTGGTGTGTCGTTGCCGTTCGTTTGTTGGCCCTTGGGTGGTGGTCGGGGTCAGCCAATGTCGGAGATCCTCCACCCGTCCCTCTGAATAAGCAGATGGCGGCGTTGATTGGGACCACCGGCGTGGCGTGCTCCGTTGGAGCATTGGGACCAGGGATTAGGATGGAAACCTGACACCATTCACGGTTCCAACGTTACAGTAGGGACTGTTTAAAGGCTGCCGGACAATCCCCAAAGAGGAGAAGTCTGGCCTTTTTATCGAGGCCAGCCTGTTGCTGGAGGGACTCTGTTGATGCAGATCCGGGGCCCTCCAATTATAGCGGCTGAAGGCATCCAGAGGGGTTTAGTCAGTAGGGGCAATAGCCGAGCCCGACACTGTACCTCAAAAAAAAGGGATGATGTAACATCTGTATTTTTTTTAGTTTATCTCAAAGATTATGGTCGTCGATAGTCGCTAAAAAGGCGTATATTGTGACAATAGCCTTAATGCATATTCGAATGTTACAATAATTAGTATTTGGATATTACATAAGTAAGTGAAACTATAGAGTTTCGTCTCATAGGAGACGGAGGGCAACTGGGGGATAATGAAGGAGGGACAACGCATGTGAATATGTGGATGTTAATGGGTATTGATAGTCATCTAATGGCTTCGATAGCATTTGTGCCCCTATGCTTTAAAATATATGAGTACTGTTACTACTTTACTAGGAGGTAGTGTCACAGTGAATGCATGCAGCCGTATTGGGCCGGCACAGTCGGGGAGGTACCTCTCGCTCACACGATACCGGCGTGACAGCTGTGCTGTGGCAATCCATGGACGGGGAGGAGGAAGCCGGGCAACGCATCGAAATAACCTCTATGTCTACGAGCGTCGGTAGTCATGAAAACGGCTCCGTTCCTCCGAATACTATTTAAAAAAACCAACATTGAATTTAATTACCGGTGAAGACGAGTGTGTAGTAGGAACTGTCGTCGCCCTCGTACAACACGGTGGGCTGCTCCTTCACCTGTGTGGGAGTCAGCTCGTTGCCGAGCGCCGCTTCTGCCCCGCTCGGGTACTTCAACTGAAATATTTATATTTTATAGCTGTAAACTAGCTGCGCAATGCGATTTTACGGTTGAGATATCGAGATGAAAAATTGATGTGATTCTCAGACGTACCCGATATGCACACAAAGTTTCATGAGAATCGATCTAGCCGTTTCGGAGGAGTATGGTACCTAACATTGTGTTTTTTTTTTCTGACAGATATACTTATCAGATTTATTATCTACAACTCCACTGGTGAGCTTCGTTAGGACAAAATTTAAAAAAAAGGATTACTTTGGGATAAGCACTAGCTAACAAAATACCTTTTTACTGTTTTCACGGGGAAAACAATAGGCCTGTTTTGAGTAAGCTTCGAGAAGCCTTTGTTGCAATGCCAGACAATATCTGTTTGCAACAGGGCACAATAGTATGTACCTTCTGTTACTACTGAATAGCTTTATGTTACTGAAACATTTTTCATGATCAGATCATTATATTTGTGACTATAGGATATGTTTTATATCATTACACTATATCTTTTATTATTTACTATCTTTTTGTGTCAAGAATCATCAACCTTCAATTTATTTCTAAAAATAAATCATCATCTAAAGTATAAAAGTTTGCGAAGTAATGCAATCACATCTTTGAGTAATTCGATAACCTTTGTAAGAGTATCACCTATTAGATACATACACTCCTTTGCAAAAAAAACGGGCACCTAAGCAAATAATCAATTAAGTGATTATTATTACGTTATTTGGTGATTTTAGGTAGTGATACCTTTATGGTTTCGTAAATTAATCACCAAGGAATCGTTTTGTGAAATCTAGCGTAACGTTTTGACTGGATTGGTAAGAAAAATGTAAAAAATCAAAACAGGGGTAGTTCACCTGCCCTGTAAGTAAAGAATGAAAAACTAATTTTAATTGTAAAAAATAAGTTTTACTTTAAAACATTGAATAGATTATTAAGGTGTGTGACCCCCTCTTGCTGAAATCACAGCTTGCATACGCGTGGGCGTGCTGGCCAGTATATCCCTTATG
>LUGF01025526.1:8886-20827 GCA_001625245.1 Calycopis cecrops
AAATGCTTGAGCCGGCTCGAGTCGGCGCCGGTACGCGCCGAAAACCTGCTTCTTTATAAGTAAGCCCATAAGATAACATTGCAAAACGTGTCGGAGCTGGTCGGCGCTGGTCGGCGCTGGTCGGCGCCGACAATTTACCTGCTTCTTTATAAAAGCACCCTTACTATCTTTCGCATCTCTTTACTAATATTCTACTTAACATAACACATGCATGTAGCGTAGCACTACCTCTTGCTAATACGTGGACTACTTGGAATACCTGAAACTACGTGGGTTGAAGGGGTAGTTGCTACTAGTCTTCTATGTTAGAATATTACGATGATTTTTGTAGATTTTAAGAATATGAGTTCGAGTTCCACTAGTAACCTCCCGGTAATTGAACCCGATACCGTGATTTGTCTTCATTTGTCGGTGCAATCAGACTGTAGGTATGCAATTCTTGATTGAGCTTCTGGTTGAAGCCGGTAGGTTGTTCTTTGACTGTAAGTGGGTTCAAATTGTCGTGTATGTATTACATATTTTTAAAATTTCACCAAATCTTTCCGATTACTTTTTTACCTATGCAATACTAGCTGCGCCCCGCGGTTTCTACCGCGTAAATTTCGATCCCGTGGCATCCCATAGAAACATTTTTTCGGGATAAAAACGTGTTAATCCAAGTTACTCTCCATATATTGTGTGCCGAATTTAATATAAGAATAGTCAAGTGAGTGTATTAACATTTAACATTTAAGAAAGAGCTATATCAAGGGAGGAGCTTTTGAAGAGAGCAATAATATCTCCGTCCATATTGGTATACAGTCAATTATAATTTAAAATAAATTTTAAATGTGCTCCAAAATTCGTGTTCAGATTGGAGCCACTCGACAAAAACAAGACAATTTAAATAAATTGTGAAACGGACGCAATAAAGTCCCTATATGCTAATAAGACAAACATTTCCCATATACAACAAACTTTGAACATTACGGGAATTTATTTCTGCGAGTACGAATCGTACCCTGAGCTGGGTATTGCTCTGTTCCAGAGCTGGAATATATAATCTCGTTGATATAGTGTCGATGTTAAACTACAAATTAAGAGGTCTTCGGTTCGACTACCAGGATAAGGATTTTGCATAGCATAGAGTGACAAATAAACGAGCAATCGGAGCCCTGTGGTGACTAACAAAGCCATATTTCCACAAAAAAAATGTTTTTCAAAATCTGGCTAATAGGCTATCTCTGTACCACAATTTAACAAAACTAGTGTTTGCATTAGTACTAAGTGAGTTGATTAAGTGAGATGATGACAGGAGATTTAAATTATTAATACGAAAGATTGTATCATATTAGTAGGGATTAAAAAAAATCCCCGGAAAAAAGTCCACTGGGATACAGGAGAATCCTAGTCCAGGAGCCAGAGTACATTTGTAAAGATATGTTAAGGTTGAAATAAATTATTTCTATTTAATTATTGTATATTAATTTGTAGTTTTTGTAAAACTTCATACACGCAACTCTCTTCAGTTCAGAATTCAGGTCGGTACAAAATGTGTTACTCGAAACGGTCATTATTATACCGAAGGCCATTATAACAGAGCCCTAAACAGTCCAAGTACACATTTGCCCATTAGCCTAATTAGGAGGTTAGTGGACAAGTTATTGTCATTTTATACAACCGCTTCCTAAGTATAACTTATTATTTAGTAAGAGGTAGTGCCACGCTGCATAGGATGAGGTAGTGGCATGCATGGTGCATGACACTACATCCTCCTATACAACGTAATTGGACCGGCACAACCGGGGAAGTGCCTCTTGCTCACTTGATACCAGCGTGAAGTGACAGCGTCGCTGTCGCGTTTCGTGCGATGTGTAAGTAGCCGGTGGTCCATGGAGGTGGGAGGAGAAAGGAAGGCAGTGAATATGTATAGCCTCTATACGGATGTCTATGGGTGTTGGTGGGCTTGTTTGCCCCCCCATACCATAAAAAAAAGTTACTATCATTTTGTACACCCGCTTCTTAGGTATAACATATTAAGGATGATGCATATCACACAAGCCATATTTGTCATAATAAATATGAAATTTAATATGCTCCAAGAAATTATACCATTCTGTCGAATTAAGTCGACAGAACTGGAATGTATTTCTCATTCAGATGGTAACGTTGCTAAATGGTAGATGTCGCTTTTCGTGCATTGAGTGAGTTTGCGGTGTATTGTAGGAGGAGGAAGAGAAAAAAGGACAAGCGTGCGCAAGAAAAAAGACGTAATAATTTTTAGCTTGGACGTTGCTAGTCATTAAAAGTTTGCCCCTTTATAGTTTGAGCAAGTGCAGAACTACAATGTTTAGTCACATTTTAGGAAGCAAATGCTCCTTTATTGGAGGTAAACGCCCATAGACATCCGCATTGAGGCCATACAGACGCGCTGCCTCCTTTTCTTATCCCACGTCCATAGGCCACCGCACGAAACGCGACAACACAGCTGTCACTTCAGGCCGGTCTCGTATAAGCGAGAGGTAGGTACCTCCATGCTCGTGCCGGCCCAATTTGGCTACATGCATGCATGTAGTAATACTACATCTTTCTCCCTTTTCGCTTTCTTTCAACTTGTCATATAATGCATGCCAATACGATCTATGAGCTACTGCAAGCAAAGCATATTTCTACCTGATAAAAGATCCACCAATACAGTCTCCTTAAGTTAAAAAAAAAAAGTCCATTTACGAAGTAAATAAGAAGAACATTATTTAAACTTGTTTATAGTTCTCACATTTTATTAAAACGCCAAGTATTATAACGTTGACAATGGAATGTTTGTTTTGCAGCGACAATAAGATCTTCTATGTGTCACAGTGTATATTTTCTCTATTTATCAACAAATTTTAAAGTTTGTATTTTATTTAATACAGTTGCGCCCCGCGGTTTCACCCGCGTAAATTTCGATACCATGGAAAATAGAAAATTATCCCATGACATCCAATAGGTGTTCCTATTGGGGATTCATTCGGGATAAAACCTTCGTGTTAATCCAAGTTACTCTCTATGTGTGTGGCAAATTTCATGAAAATCGGTTCAGCAGTTATTATGTGAAGGAGTAACAAACAAACATACAAACTTTCGCATTTATAATATTAGTAGGATTTTAAAATTGCGTGAAAGTAATAATTGTTCGAAAGAGGTAAAGTCGTGCTGCATTACAGCATAATTGAGAACGACGGGGTTGGTAACTCGTTCACGATACTCGCGGTATCGTGAACGAGTTACCAACTCCGTCGTCCCCGACGTCGCCGTCGTCGTCAACTTCGTCGTCGAAGTGACGGCTATGTAATATAGTGTAACAAGGTTTTTACTACTCGTATACTCCCTATACGAGTAGTAAAAACCTTTATACTACTACCAACGTAAAATTCGCGTTATTTATATGCAAGAGAGAGTAAAGTGTGTAAAAGAGTAATTTTTGATAGAAATTGACTATTTAGGCTGGAGCCACACGGGCGTAATTTTTTCAGTCGTGAGTTGCAGAATTTCGGCCGGGCCAACTGAATTCCTGTGGAGCTGCCACACGGACGTAATTTATTCAGTTACTATTGAGCGTTAGTACGGGGTGTTTGTGTCATCAAGTGCGATGAATCCCCGCCCCTCCCTCGCCCCGACAGAAATTCGTTCGAGTTTGTGCGTGTGAGTCGGCAGACAACTCATTTTGCGTCGTCGTGTGGTACAAACTGCATTTTTGTATGAAACTGAATGCAGCAGAAATTACGCGACAGAAAATACGCGACTCAGAACTCATAAAATTACGCTCGTTTGGCTTCGCCCTTAGAATAGCAAACTGCAGAGTGAACAAACTGCAGTTGAAACTACTGAGTTTCCTTTTTAACTTGACCGCAGATTGGGTAAAGCTGTCGCATTTATGTATAAAGATGGTGATAGATAGTGCACAGTTCGGTTATTCACTATCAGTGTTTTTCTCAATGAATTCCGGAATTTTGTTAAATATTTTATTGACAAATCGTATCTTTGATATTGTTAAAATTTGTTAATATCAATATTTATAATAATGAAAACTCTGTAGTAAACACATGTAGGTACATAGTGTAAGTTTTCTGATGTTTATGGATGTTAGTCACTTAGAATTCAGCGTCCAATGTACCTCACTTCTACCAGCGAAAGTTTCCCTCAGAAGGGCAGAGCGCTTATATTCGTATTCTGATAGATTCCATTAAATCACTCCATCATTGTTGGAAGAATTCATAAAACAATTCCAGAAGAACTGCAAAGTTCTAAACCATATAAAGAATGCTACGCACCACACGTTTACGTAGACGTATCCTCCATGACACTCAGTCGACAGTCGACGACCAGAACCGTTAGATATACAACGCATAATCACTTTGTTTCATATAACTGTTTAAACATTTGCATTCGTTTTGATTACGGCTTCGTCGTTATTTGGATTTATTTGGTCGGTTTCTATATTTCTCCCAAGCGGCACAATATCTTACAGAGGTTAATTTAAAGTTTAATAAAATATTACGTATATATTCGCCAATATTCTGCAGCAGAAGAAGAGAGGATATCAATGTAGATATCCGATATATATCCACCTTGCCGAAACATTCGAAATCTCCTCAACCAACCAAAATATAACTTATAAAGTAAAACTTCTGCAGCAAACATTTTTCCACCTTTCGTGAGTTAGCGTTAACTTTTCAGCGCTGTGTTGAATTTTAAGATAGTTTTATGTTTTTACTTCTATCAGCAGCCCCCGTGACTACCTATTTTTATTGTATAAAGGATCAATCAAGAATCAGAAACATTACATGACGACTACCGACTCACACCCAGACTTCCTTAGCTCTTCCCTTCCATTAGACAACCGTATATTTACAAATCGCAAAATAGCAAAGTTATCATTTTACAGTAGTGGCGTCCCTTACTAAGGTAATGTATCTGTTCTAAATAAATTTCCATATAAGCAGTTAGTAGAAGCTATAACGTAATAATTAGATTGTTAGACAACCGTCTAACTCCAAATGCAGCCAAGCCACAGCATGAACGTACCGGATGGCTCTGGTTGCCAAGTTGGATTGTTCACTATAGCTTCTTACCGAGCGCTAAACAAAACTTTCAGGTCACAGTAACTAGGCCTTATGAACAACGTATATACACACACTCACAACGTTCTCCTTTGCAGTTAAATTCATTCGGCAAGAAATGAAAGGTAGATCTCGCTCACACGACAAGTTACAGTTTAAACTATAACCCCAACCCAAAGGACAAAGGACACTTACAAACTTTACTTTGCACGTGTAATTTGGCTCATTGGCTGGGACAAGGGAAGGAGTGTAACACAATTTGGTAAATTTCGCTTATTTTTATTGGAGAAAAAAAAAACCCTCAAGTTATGAAAAAAAGCATTGTACAAATTAACATTCGTTTAAAAACTTAAACTAAATGGATTGAGCGACACGACAAAGTACCTCTCTCATATTAGCAACGTCTAGTGACTAAGCTGTCCGGGGTTTTTGAGTTTCCAGTCTCTCAGTTGGCAAAATGTGAGGAGGATAACTCATTTATACATATCTCGTTTGTGCCTAGCATACAAATTTGAGTGTATGAAAAAAATCTATCAGAGCAGTGATTCAGAGAAGTTTAGTGATAAATTGGATACCTCGTCCTCCTCTGCCCATTTGATATCAGTACGCAACCACCAAAACTGTCAATTTCGAATGTTCACAGTAAGAAAAAACAAAAAAACTTTACCACACGAGCCTTTTTTATTAAGTTCCCGCTCCAAATACTATAATTAACTTTTGGGCTAGTTGAATCGTACACGGCCTCGTGCTAAAGCTCAGTAACTTACAAAGCAAAGGTACATTTACATGATTCTATTCGTCTACATAATGATTTAACGCGCCATTAAAAACAAATAAAACAAACGGTGCGCATAGCTGTACATAACTAAAGGACTGATCTATAGAGGAGTTGTTATTAGATATAAATAATAAGCTCACTAAGCAAGATATGGGAAGACTAAGTGCGGCGATGGTAGAACATCGACCAACTGGATAAAATATCCTCTATAATCCGTGATGGATGCGAGTTGATCGGCTATTCTGGCGGCCATCGAAAAAGACAAAGAAGGCGGGACAGATATTGAGAGATAGTGATTTTTGTTTCGTAAAGTTGTGTTTAGAAAATTTAACCTCGATAAACCATGTCAACCATCATTGAATCCTACGAAATATCTAAAGCCTAAGGCTATCAATAACTAAAGACAAAGTAAAAAAAAATTGTAGTTACGAACTTATTTTCTATCATCCTCTTTAAATTCACAATGAATTTCCCCGACAAGTAAAAAGGGAGAAATATAGTCTTATTTCCCTCCTTCATTTACGTATTTTATATTTATTATTTGTTCATGCGCTGTGTGTGAGTAAGATTACTATTATCGTCCGACTGTCAATTTGTATGACGTTATGTCGACCATCGGCATTGGACGCTTGAGGTACACAAATACGTGATTTTATTATCCCATCAATCCACGCCCTAGCGTTTAGTTGTATTAAGAAATAAAAAACACCTTTGCATGTCGAGCCACAAGTGCGCACAGCGCATTGTTTATGGTTTAATGTTTTTCGAATTCTTCAAGACTATAAAGAAACGTATATTTACGGGCATGTAAAAGCTCAAAAAACAATATTTCCTAGCATGTAAACGCTACAACATGGTTTCAACATGTCACGAGCTTCATATTACTCTGTAGTGTGATAAATCGCATTGTAATGTAAATTGCACATTTCATGTTCATAATAAATTACTCCAAAACTATTTTTTTTTATTTACTATCAACACAAAAGCTACAATATTAAATTTTATAAGTACATAATAGCATCAAAAAACCACTAAGGTTTAAACATGCGCTATACATTTTCACAAGACGTGATTACGGCATGTAGTAGGTATTAATTACTGATTGGTGACAATTTGGTTTTTAATTAACATCACTTATGTACTTATTATGATTTTTATGAGGATACATTTTCATAATATTTTATGTTAGTACAGTAGGCTTTAAAAATAGGAGCGAGGTGATTATTTTCTATAAAATGTTTTTTCAACTTATGTTTTATTAGATGTAAGGTTGAGACGTAATTCGAGCGGTAAGTTGTTAAGCCGAGGAACAAGGTTTTCAACCGTCCGCTGCCCGTACACATGGTATTTAAATTGTATATCAACTGTATCAATAAGAATAAAAATTATTTACCTCAAAACATAGTAAGTGCAGTACAGCCGTAGGTGATACACGCTATGAAGTTCACATGTTTCGCTAAAATTTATAATAGCAAATAAGTTGAAGGTACAGGAGATGCGTTACAAAATATACAAGTATTTAAAACTTATTTACAAAATTAGTTGTTATTGTTACAGACGTCTATAAATTATAATAGTTATTTGTACGTCCTGGTAAGTGCCAGCACTCAGCGTCCGGCACGTACGTGAATAGCGACGTAATGAGAATAGTTTTTAAAATGGGGGCTACACGTGCTTAGCTTGTTAGGAAATATAGAATAAGTAATGGGTGGGCCGCGCGGCCCCCACTACACCAGTCAGGGGTTAATGTATACCGTACTAAATAAATAAATTATAAATCCTTAAGTTTCATAAACTGGTGTTAATAATAATGGTTATTGAATTAATTGAATTGAAATGGAGCTGAAACTTTCGACCGGGTAGGATGATACAATTCATCATTAGCCTGGAATATTTTAGAAACAACATACAAAAGATTTCACTGTGTATTATATAATTGAAAATAATAGGACTTTGAGAATAATTATATTTATCTTACTTACAAAAAGCTCCCGAAGACACCTTGATAACGTTATCGCTCGTTATAAATTTATTTTGGCCACAAAATGTAACTTATTACTTTAGCAGGTTTAAATAAAATTAATTCAAAATAACCTTCTTACCCCTCAGTAAAACCACCCAGATAAGCCGTGTCAAAAGTTTCGGGGTGTCATTCAAAAACTTTTCAACGCATTTAAAGTTTTCATACAAAATGCTTAAAGAAGGTGAACTGGAATAATTTATGAAATTGGATCTTTTTAGGGATTAGGTAAAATGGTTAGATTGTCTAACAGTAAGTAAATCCTCAAACTCGTAAATACTCATAAACTTTTATCTTTATTCGATTATGCCTTAAAAATAGCCTTTACCTTGATGTCTGTTTTATAAACGACAGTAGTCTTGTTGTTCATTTTTAAAGCCATTTGTCCAGCAGCGAATAATAAAGTCTTAAAATATAGTAATATTTGTGGACTTATTAAATAACACTAGCCTAACCCTGTGCTAAGTACCCTATGAGCTGTGGTACTAGGCAAAGAAAATATTTTTTTTCTGATAAATTTATGTAATACTAGCAGTGCTCCGCGGTTTCACCCGCGTAATATTCGATTCCGTGAAAATAATATCGAGATGAATAATATATTATGTTCCGATTCTCAGACCTAACCGATTGGCACTGAAAATTTCATGAGAAGCAGTCTATGCTCTAGCCGTTTCAGAGGAGTATGGTAACCAACATTGTGACACCAGATATTTTATATACAAGGTTAATCCAAGCGAGAGCCTTTAAATTAAATCACATATACTATAAGAACCTACTGTTAATCTGAAACTATTAAGAATAAGTTTACTACAAGTATACTTTTTTCAAACAAGTTAAATAGCAAAAAATGTTATCACTCTTTATACCGAGCGGCTACAGCAAGCACGGAGTGAATGACCCCGGCTGGCCATAGTCGGCGATCAGCTGCGATGCAGCGTGTACGAAGTCAGAAAAAACTTAAAAAAATTCCTGTGGCTAATTTATTGCTCCGATTGACCTGATTTTTGTTGTTTAGCCTGAAATTAATAAAATAAATATGTGGTTTCATTTAATGCCTCTCGCCTGCATAAACCTTGTATAAAATTAGAAATTTTATATTTTTATTGCATACCATATATTTAAATATTATTATAGCCATATAAATATCCAGGATCTGAACAGGCTTTAAAGCCTCAGCCATTGGCGTAACACCCCTGTCACATACTGATACATCCGGTCGTTTTTTAATAAATTGATGATGATGATGAAATGTTAAACAGTCAAAAGTTATTGTTGCAGTTTGTTTGAGGTGCGATCTGCAAACGGCGGCCAATATAATTAAATGAGCATAAATTAATTTTAACTATACGGTTATTATAATAACTGGATCCATTAATTAGCTATTGTATTAATTTGTAATATATAAATATTACAAATTAATACAATAGCTATCAGCATCAATCCTACTAATATTATGAATGCGAAATTTGTGTGTTTGTAACTCTTTCACACAAAAACTACAAAACCGATTTTCATGAAACTTTACAGTAATATAGCTTTCATATCAGAATAACATAATAAGTTAAATTTATAGGGTTTTTTGAAGTCCGAAATTCACGCGGGCGAAGACGCGGGCGAAAGCTAGTATAGTAATATTTTAGGATTCAGTGCCATAAAATAATAAATGGAACTTTTTCTTGTCTGTCTATTCGTCTATTTATACGTGCGTCAAAGACACCTGAGAGGTAATATCTTAGTGAGTTAGATCATGAAGGGAAAAATCTGAAATTTAGAAATTCGTGGCGTTTCATAGAAATCGGACAATTGCGAGTCAGACAAGAACACGTAGACTACGTGCGCTTGTCTGACTTGCACATAACTTATCTATACACATAACTTGGTTTTTCATAGCGTTTGTATGAACGACAAAGTTATATTTGCGTTTTGGAAAATGTATTATTTCGCTCAAACTAATTTTCATTGAAAATTTCTATTGAGATCTACAGCACATATATTAGATTTCTCACTCTATCTCTCACTATTTTAAAAGTTAGATGGGGGGGTTTTTATTCAGTTCTGTATATGGAGTACCCCCCTTAATGTTTAAATTTATTATTTTTGTTCAAAATTCGAATAGCGGTTCACAGAGAACATCGACTTGACATGACGAATCTATAAGGGTTTCATTTTCCCATATTATGACTACGGAACTCTAAAAAGCACACAATAAAAAGGTACGGACGTCAATCTACATACCAAACGCTCGAGCAACGACAAACAAACATCATACACCAACATGGAATCTCCGTTGGGTTTGGTCGAACATGTGCGCGACTGTCATCCGCTTTTCACACGCATCTATTAACCTTTTTGTCGAGAAAAGGGCTCTACAAAAATAAGTTATTCTAATTGTGCAGTAAACGGTTCAAATTAAACGGTTGTAAAAAATTCAACATTTAACTGAAATGAATATTTGCACTAGTAGCTTTTTTTTGCTAAAAATGTCTGGCTGTTGATGAAAAAAAAACTAGGTGCTAAAACATGTACAAGGGGTACATATATTATATCCTCATGAAATCAACAACTTGTCCCCCAGACTATCTGACCTATCTCAGGCTATTTGACCAAAGTCGGAGCTAAAACGTGGCGTTCCCCTACAAAATACAACTGCATACACGTACAGTGCCACACTGCATGCTTGCATGCAGCCGAAATTGGACCGGAACGACCGGGGAGGTATCTTTCGCTTATACGAGACAGGCGTAAAGTGAAAGCGTTTTGTGCGGTGTGTAAGTAGCCGGTGGCCCAAGGAGATGCGAAGAGGAAGGAGGGCCACGCACATGTTTATCTCTTTGCGAATGTCTATGGGCGTCGGTAGTCATGAAAATGACCGACCGCTCGTTTGCCCCCCTATACCATAAAAAAGATACGATAGATGCTGACGATTAAATATTAAAGGTCGCCTGCTGCAGTGGTTACAGTTATGCGGGTAGATGTAAAATCCAGAGGTTGACGACCTTTCCGATGTGTAACTGAATATCGCGAATGAACTGAAAGTTATCCGATTGCCACGTATCTGGTTTTCTATTTCAAATATGAATACATTGCATTATTTTGTCTCTGTATTTACTGGTTTATATTTTTATATATTACAATATTCCTGGATATTGCAATCTATAGGTATTCTACATTTCATCCAAACCTGTTCAGTAGTGTTGTGTGAAGGAATAACAAACATACAAATAAACTATCGTTTTCATAATATTAGTAGCCTAGTAAGATATAAACAACGACGGCACTAACAACAGCTGTGAAAGGCTGATTAATTCATCAAAATAATAACTGCAACCGGGACCTCACACATGACTACAGCCCATTTCTAAATACAGTTCCGTTTATTTGCCAACGAATATTTCAACCCCAATATTATATCAGTTAGTGCGTGCAATAGTTAAATAGTGTTCGCGTGCCAGTGCCACGTTTACTGGGCCTACTTTACACACTGATTAGCAGTATACCCCTACTTCTCCATTTTAGTGGTACTAAAATGGAGAAGTAGGGGTATACTGCCCCCCTTTACCCCTCGTCCCGAAATAATGTCTCGACGAGACCAATTATCAATGTACTTGGAAAGTTGCAAATTGCTGTTGTTTGTTGGTATTTATCAAGATTGATGTATTTGTTTATATCATGTGTTAAGTTTAACACGATATTTACATTAAATTGTAATTGTTTGTTGAAATTCGAGTTCAGTTGGTTAATGGAATCTAGAGTTTAATAATTTAAATTTAATTGAAATTGAGAAAGAGACGAGCACTCCGACTCGACCGGGGAGGTACCTCCCGGTCACATTAGACCTCCGCTAATCTCCTCCGTCGTGTTTAGTGCCGTTTGTGATTTTTCGTGGAAAGAATTAGACGAAAGGACATCTGAATAACAATAATGTAGGAGTCCGTAGTCCCCCCATCGACGGATCTCCACCTTGTCGCGGTGAGGGGGCTTAGTAGCCGTGGTTTGAGCCTGCCTCCCACGGTGAACTAAGAGGGATCCCGGGTGCGGACGCGTGGGGTGGGCTTTGCCGAG
>LUGF01025530.1:0-32814 GCA_001625245.1 Calycopis cecrops
TTACTATGTTAGATTTTATTTAATTAAATTTCAAAGTTACTATTGAATTACGCCATGTACCTAAGTCTTTATAAGCTCACAAATATTTTTATCGTTTAAGTCAATAAAAAATATTTGTGCTATGCTTCCGCATAGCAAAGAAATCCAAAGGTGATCTTCAATAGATTATTTCCATTTACGAGTAATTTGCCTTAAAGAAACTCAATTACGGCACTTTTTACCGATAGCGCCCGTAATGTATTTTACTCCTTACGCTAAAACGACTTATCAGATGTTCATGAAATTTAACATATGGTTAGAAGGGAACCTGTATTAACATACTTATAGGATAGTTTTATCCCGAAAACATTTACCTGTGGAATGCCAAGGGATGATTTTGTGTGTTTTACATTCGGCTGCGACCTAATGTGGTACATGTAAATATAAATGCATAAATAGATATTTGGAGCACAAAAAGTGTATTTTGAGATACCTCTTAACCTGATAAAATACTCTTGGGGGATAATAAAGAATAATAATTATTCTTTTCATTCATTCATTCACAATTATACATGTGAAAGTTTCTTTGTTTGGATGTTTCAATGTTTGTCCGTCAATCACGCCAAAACGACTAAACAGGTTTTGATAAAATTTGTTGTACAGATAGAGTATTAGCTGACTTATGTTATAGGATATCCTCTGGGATATAAATATTTTTTCACGTTCCGAGTATTCTTTTAAAAAATGATCTACAATCAAGATCGAAGCCAAAATATAGTTTTTAGAATTTTTATCAGAACGTAAGTATGTCCGGGCTAAACTAAAAAAGTACTGCATGGATTTACTTCAAATTTTGCATAAATATTACTAACAGGTCGGGTCAACATGTAGGCTACATACTATCACGCTATCACCTATGGGGGAGGAGCTATGAATCTTTCATTCGGAAGAATTGAGAACTTCTATTTTTCAAGTCCAAAATCCACGCAGGCGAAGCTGCGGGCGGACGCTAGTTATTATTACATATTACATATTTTTTGTAATTATATAGCATATTATGTATTATTTTCAGATATATAGCTGGGCAGAGCGCATCCACCACCAGCAACTGAAAAGTGAACTTCAGATTTCGCGATTTTATTAGGTACTTTAATAATTATTATACATTTTAATTTAAATCTTAAAACCTTAATTTTTGGTAGTAATTGCACCCATCTGTTAACCACGATGTATATATATTAAAATGTAGGAAAATTTATTACGTGTTTTAACACGTTTTAGTTTATGGTTGCCTAAGAAAATATGGTCAAGGATAACGGTTGCCAGGCTTTGAAGTTTCAAAAATGTTTTTAGAATAGCTTAAAAACTAATAATGATATCTCGCTCAAACAAATTTACGAGGAAAGTTTCCTTTAAGATCTACAGCATGTATACTTTCTAGACTTCTCACTCTCTTATTTTAAAAGTTAGAGGCCAGAGATACTCACATTTCCACTTTGGAAGCGTCTTCCAAACAATTGATTTTGACGAAAAAGGTTTTAGTGACATTAATGTCATTTTTAAAGTCCTTTTTATGGACACCGCTCACACAGATTGGATGAGAAAAAATATTTCGAGATTCAGTTCTATGTATGGAGTGCCTCTTCATTATTTTCTAATTTATTTATTTTTATTTTAAATTCGGATGGCGGATCACAGAATACAGCAACTTAAAAAGATTCAACTACTCTGGCTAAGGAACCCGTGGGGTTCCGTGGCCTAAGTAGTTGAATCTTTTTGAATTGCTGTTTTCTGTGAACCGCTATTCGAATTTAAAATAAAAATAAATAAATTAGAAAATAATGAAGGGGCACTCCATACATAGAACTAAGTCTAAAATTATTTTTTTTCATCCAATCTATGTGAGCGGTGTCCTTAAAAAGGTCTTTAAAAATGACATTAAGGTCACTAAAACCTTTTTCGTCAAAATCAATTGTTTGGAAGATAGACGCTTCCAAAGTGGAAAGTGAGTATCTCTCGTCTCTAACTCTTAAAATAAGAGAGTGGAAATCTAGAAAGTATACATGCTGTAGATCTTAAAGGAGACTTTCCACGTAAATTTGTTTGAGCGAGATATTATTAAGTATTAGTTTTTAAGATATTCTAAAAACATTTTTGTAACTTCAAAGCCTGGCAACCGTTATACTTGACCATATTTTCTTAGGCAACCATAAACTATTTAACACGTAATAAATTTTCCTACATTTTACTATATACCTAAACATCTTGGTTAACAGATGGGTGCAATTACTACCAAAAATTAAGGTTTTAAAATTTAAATTAAACATAGAATTGACCATTTTTTAAATGGAAACCCTCTTGGTTTGTTAACAATTTTCACCTGGTTAACAGATGGGTGAAGTCGTTCTTACTTCGTATCCTCTACCACAAGTAATGCTGTGATTACTTAAGCATCAAAGCTTGTGGCACTTTTTAGATATAAGTTTCATAAAGCAAAATTGTTTCCTTTTAGAAGTATGTTGTAAGTTTTAAAAATCATAATAGTTCTTAGTGCATTTTTATTGTTATTCATAATATTTTGTTTTTCTTTGTTACATTGTTCTTTAAATTGATACCAGCATCCGAGCGTCTTATGCTACGTTTACCAATTTTCTGTATACCATAAGTCTAAGCCACGTTTGCACGCCAAACAATCATGACTCACATCCCACTCAGCTGCTGCTGCTGCTGCTATGCTGCTCAATATATTGGCTCGTATAATTATGCTCTGTTTAGTTAAGTACTAGTTAAGTTTTAGTATATAAGGTATTTGTTTGTTACCTTGTTAATAAAATTTATATTCTTATAAGTATTGTTTTTTTCTTATTTAATCTTGATATACCTATGCAATTCAACTTACTTGCATTACACTACTGAATATAATTATATCCACGACTGAATATAATTTCATCTTTTGGTGAAACGTTAATTGGCTTTCTACAGTTAAAAACAAACCAGATGACGTCCGTAAACATCCGCATACTTATACAGATAGGTTTATTCGGGTAACTACGAATGGATTTTAGACGAGTTGGCAGGACTTTTATATTTGCATTGACTACATAGAACTCGTGCATTTTATGCTGCCATCGAAGGTCACTTCCTTTGCTTACTTAAATTACCTAAAAAATTATTACCAAGACCTATATTAGTACTCTCTAAGTTTGGAGATATAGGGTTTTCAAAATAAGACTTTTTTTTTTTTTACAAGGGTAATTCCGAATAAATTCGGTAAATTCCGAATGATGTCCAAAAATGAACTTTATTAAGTTTAGGCAGAAGGTACATCATGCTTTTTTGTATGCCGAAAATCCAAAAACGCGCGAAAAAACAGTTGTTGACGAAAATTTCATGTCGCTCGTGTGTACTCCTACGTAGTGTCTTGAGATGATGAAAGGGGCGAAAGGATTAAAATGGCGACTAGATGAATGCTGCCAGAGCAAAAAGTATTGCTTCGTTCGGGAGAAAATAGCAATATTCGGAATATCCCGACTTTCGGAATTACCCGAATACACCATACTACAAAAAATCTTTCACAAATATCTTGTTCTAGCGCCCAAGTAAAGTAGGGGAAATAATTTCCTTCCACTTGGGGGAAATATTTGTCCAATCACTGTAGGACAGGGTTCCTAAAGTGGGGTCCATGGATTCCCACGGAGTCCGTGGTGTATATGTCATGGGTACGCAATAGCTCAGTTAAACCTTAACATACCTACGTATCATGAAATAATATAATATATAAGGTTTGTTTTCTTTTCCTAAAATAATTCACAGGGGTCTGCGGAGCTTTTAAGTTCTAGAAAGGGGTCCGTGGCTGCAAAAAGTTTATGACACTGCTGTAGGATGAATTTAAATACTTCGGGGCTGTATTCGAAGAGGGCCAAGAGAGAGAACGTCGATCGCAACACCAGCATAAAGCCTTAGATATGCAAAATATATGCTTTAACAGTTGATCGTTTCTATTTGGATTAATAGAGTACGATGATTGATATGCATTTTAAAAGGGATTTTTGTCCGCCAACTTTTTTTACCGCCAAAATAGATCGCTTACAACTGTATCGAGTAACACAAACGAGGGATCAAAGTACGCGGTACTTTGCATACTTTTTTGTCCGCGGACAAAAAATCACTTGACTGCGCGCGCAGGCTTAAATGTTATGTAAGCGCCCTGCAAGTTGTTACCGTACCTATAAAGGCACCTACCTAATTTCAATCTAGACTAGTAATTACTCTAGACGTTTTGTAGGAAGTACGAATAGGTAAATAATAATTATATATAATTAAAACATAGGATTTTTATACTTTGTGAGTAAAATTATAGCACTATATCTCTTTTACACTATTATTGGCACGACCGGGGAGGTACCTCTCGCTTACACGAGACCGGCGTAAAGTGACAGCTGTGCTGTCGCGTTTCGTGCGGTGTGTAAGTAGCCGGTGGCCCATGGAGGTGGGAGGATAAAGGAGGGCAGCGCATCTGTATAGCCTCTATGTGGATGTTTGTGGGCGTCGGTAGTCATGAAAATGGCTCCGACTGCTCGTTTGCCCTCCTATACCATAAAAAAAAAAAAAAAATATTACACATGTAGGGGGCCGTCTTAGACTGTGCAGAGGCCCTTGGGCACACAAGAGTTCGGAGCCCTTTTGGAATGTACCTAAAGAACTAAGTATAAATTTTTTTGCTGTGATCTACTGATACATAGAAGGTTGATAAAAGCGAGAGACGTTAAATGAAACCACATAATATGTAGTGTATCGTTTCCAGGTTACATAACAAATATCAGATCAATCGGATCAATAATTTATAGCCACAGGATTTTTTTGAAATTTTTTCTCACTTTGTACGTCATGCTGTATCATCAGCTGATCGCGAGCCCGGCTGGATATGGGCGGCCGGGGTCATTTACCCCGTGCCGTCGGCAAAGGAATATTCTTGTAGCAACTTCAACATTTGGAAAAGTTTCTTCCATTTTTTTTCAGACTTTATAAGTAATTAAGTTATGTAAGGCTGAGATATGTAAATCCGCTGATGGCTTTGCTATATTTTTTAAATACTAACCAGTATAAATAAAAACAATAGGTTTTGAATTCATATGCCATAATGTCTTCATGAAAAAATTCTGCAAATTCGTTGCATTTTTTTGTCAATAGCCTGATTCGATTGTTGTTAACTGACAAAGTAAACTAAATAGATTATCAATTTCTTGGTATGCTGACGAACGTTTTTTTAAACGAGTAAGCACTGTGTCAATTATGGGAATGATACTTTAATTCCCATAATACACGAATACCTTTACACGAATTTTTTTCTTGCCTCTCAACTCTGAGGATCGAAGAAAGAGTAGTTATAAATATTTTGCACTCTCAATACTTTCAGTACCCTCATGTTTTTTCCTCACCTCCATCCTCACAATAGACGTCTAAACCTATGGATGCGGCAATGTGTAAGGAAGCAAACGAGCAGTCGGAGTCATTTTCGTGACCACCGACGGCGCACAGAGACTATATCGATGCGTTGTTCTCCATCCTCCTCTCTCTTGCATGGGCCATCGGCAACTTACACACTGTACGAAACGCGACAGCACAGCTGTCACTTTACGCCGGTGTCGTGTATGCGAGGGGTACCTCTCGGTCGTGCTGGCCCAATTCGGCTTCATGTATGCATGCAGCGAGGCACTACCTCTTATTAACTACTAGGTACTTTCGTTATCGATATACCGAGACCCGAGAGAGAAAAAATATTAGAACCTTATATATATACTAGCGACCCGCCCCGGCTTCGCATGGGTGGACATTTATTTTTTAAGCTCTCTGAAAAAAAATTTTGTTTTGTATGTATATTTTTATAGGTTTTTTATTCGTGTTACATTTCTTTGTTTGGTACCTGCTTAACTCTTTTATTTTTGTTTTTAATTTTTAATTTTAACGACTTTACTTACCTTAATGCTTCACTATCCCCCTCGACGGATCTCCACCTTGGTGAGGGGGCTTAGTAGCCGAGGCTTGGACAACCACGGTGAACCAAGAGGGATCCCGGGTGGGGACGCGTCGGGTGGGCTTCGCTAGGGCCGCTCTGGATGCGTACATGGAGGAGGGGCCGCGGGAGGAGAGGTGTCTCGGTGTGTCGTTGCCGTGCACCCTATCTCCCGCGACCGAACGGGGGCGCACCGTCTGTTGCGTTGGCGGTGGGGCCGCAGAGGAAGAGGAGATGCGGTGTGTCGTTGCCGTCCACCCTGTCCTCTGCGGCCGTTTAGTGGTTGGTCCGCCGTCCAGCGGATGGGACCAGCCAATGCTGGAGGTCCTTCACCCGTCCCTCTGAAGCAGCAGATGGCGGCGTGGATTCGGACGACCGGCGTGGTTTGCTCCGTTGGCGCATTGGGACCAGGGGTAAGGATGGGAACCTGACCCCATTGCACGGTTCCAACGTGGAATTAGGGACTGTTCAAAGGCAGCCGGACAGTCCCTAAGGAGGAGTCTGGCCTTTTCACCGGGGCCGGCCTGTCGCTAGAGGCGCCCTGTTGCTTTCAGATCCGGGGCCCTCCAATCATAGCGGCTGAAGGTACCCGCAGAGGTTTAGTCGGTAGGGGCAACCCAGTTGCCGAGCCCGACACTGTACCCGGTTGAGCCACCCGGGCTCCTGGGTAGCGTGCGTAAAGGCATTCCTCTGCGTCAACAAAAAAAAATGCTTCACTATACACTATGTTC
Source organism: Calycopis cecrops (assembly GCA_001625245.1). Lineage (NCBI taxonomy): Eukaryota > Metazoa > Arthropoda > Insecta > Lepidoptera > Lycaenidae > Calycopis > Calycopis cecrops. Next base: position 6,724 of record LUGF01025530.1, read on the forward strand.
GCAGTAGTATTTGTAGTTGGCATTAAAACATATTGGTTTTCAACAGATCCAAACTCCCAACATTTATTCGTGCAATGCTAGCAAGCGAAGAAAGGTGGAATGCAGCAGACTCTTTTGCAAAAAGCGTAATGAAGCAAAAGAAAGAGTCAGATGGCGCAAGAGGTTTAAGGCGCAGGCGCCACAACCTGCCTCCTTAGAAATGGTCAGAGGTCGACGACTAGGGGAAGTCGTCGCCTATTCTAGACGACCCGAGTTGTCGGTGTGCTGTGTGTTCCAGCACACCTCAACGTTGTTTTGGGACTAATCCTCCCGAGATGAGCCTCTAAAGGCACCCGCTGCTGCCGCAGATGTATGCCATCGCTTTCCCGTGGCTCCTCCAACGGCGGTCGAGCAGGAACACCGCTAGAGTTTAGTGGGTAGAAGGAGCAGCCCGCTCTCGAGCCCCACTAACCCCCCAGGAACTCCCCTTCCTGGGCAAATGCAGAAGTGCATTCCCCAGCGAAAAAAAAATTATGAGCAGAATAAGAGTTTTTATTACCTAAAACTTTTACCTAGCCGTTTGAAAAGTGTACATATTTTTTATAATATGAGGAGGCAAACGAGTTGTCATAGCCATTTTCATGACTACTGCTACCCGTATAGATTCTTATAAAGGTTATCCTCCTTCCTCTTCCTTCCTATCTCCTTCCGCATCCTCTCTGCATGAACTGTCGGCTACTTACAAAACTGACTACACTACTGATAGCACAGCTGTCACTTGAATGGTCGCAGTACGCAGCACACTTATCAACTAGGAAAGGGATCGTAAACGCCTCGCCTAGAAAAGCGATGACTATATGATTACGTTACGTTTCCCATTAGTGTGCGTTGCACTATGAAGTTACGTACAAATAATACTGATCGGCTCGAGGTGATACGGTTACGATACCTTTCCGAGTTGATAAGTGTGCTGCTACCATAAGTCTATCAATTTAAGCCGGTATCGTGTAAGCGGACCTTCTCAGTAGTGCCGCATGCAGCATGACACTACTCTTACTAATTATGATAAAAAAAATTGCTGATTTCCTTAATATCGCTCGCTTATACGAAACCGGCGTAAAGTGACAGCTGTGCTTTCGCGTTTCGTGCGGTGTGTAAGTAGCTGGTGGTGACCCATGCAAATGGGAGGAGGAAGGCAACGCGCCTGCATAAACTCTATGCATCCGTCTATGGGGCTCGGTCGTCATGATAATGGTTCCGACTGCTCGTTTGTCTGTGTGTCTGTGCATTATACAAAAAATGTTACAGAAGTTCCCCAGGACCCATCCCCCCCCAACGCAGGACTTCATACCACACCCGTGTTGGTGCGTCGAGACTACTTATCCCAGGCTCGAGGATGCCGCCACATTACTCTGCATGCCGTCCCTGATGAGTACCGTGAGACCGCCTGTTTGTCCGGGTCCCCCAGGCCAAGGCCTAGTCCGGCCTAATGCTCCAGCACTGTCTTATGTATTAAAATCTCCGAGGCCCTGTTTATCGATCGACGCCGCACGGTCCACGAGGCTTTCCTTTCTGGTTTCTAAAACTCCGCGATTGCGCAATCAGCCATAGAAAAAGCGTATGATGATCCCCAATCTAATAACTTCTACGTATGATTCGGGCTCTTCCAAGAAAATTGCTTATTCACTTCATAGTCCAGTCATTTGGTCAAAAAAAAGGGAGTTACCTGGAAAGTTTTCCGGGAGTTTTGAAAATTGGTTATTTTACGGATTTCGATATGCTCTTTTCGAATTTCAACTTTGCCAGCTCGTGCCACCATTTTGAAAAAATGGCGCCCAAAAACAGTTTTTTTGAAATATCTCCTTTTCGGCGCAGTTGACGAGAAAAATATTTATGTACAAAATTAAAGTAGAAAAAATTTCCTACAATTTATATATTAATAATGTTTTTCATAAAATCAATAGTTTTTGGCGTACGAGCGTTACAAAGTACCTATTATTCATCTGCACCACCACGTGTTTTTCGTATATTTTTCTAAAATATGCTATTACTGCCGCCGGTATCGAAGAAGCAGTTATAAGGGTAACATAAGGTAGGTATAAGCAGGAGAATTTTTTCTCCTTCTATTATACGGTTACAGTGATGTGAAAAGCAAGAAAAACATGTCTTTAAATGAATATTATATATGTACCTATGCTTCACAAAATCAGCATATAAAACAAAACGCCTGTTGAATATGTGGAGAGCTATATCTATCTGGGTAAACAAATATCATTCAAAAGGACTAGACATATAGATGAACTGGACAGACGAATAAAAATGACATGGAAAAAGTAATGGAGCTTCAAAGAAATCATGAAGTCTAAACTATCAATTTCTTTAAAGAAAAAGGTTATGGATTCCAGTCTTCTACCCTGCCTATCGCACGGAGCTCAAACCTGGATCTTTAATAATCAAACCAACCAACCACACGTGGTGGTGCAGATGAATAATATGTACTTTGTAACGCTCGTACGCCAAAAACTATTGATTTTATGAAAAACATTATTAATATATAAATTGTAGGAAATTTTTTCTACTTTAATTTTGTACATAAATATTTTTCTCGTCAACTGCGCCGAAAAGGAGATATTTCAAAAAAACTGTTTTTGGGCGCCCTTTTTTCAAAATGGCGGCGCGAGCGGCGGAGATACGAGGTCGCAAAGTTGAAATTCGAAAAGAGCATACCGAAATCCATAAAATAACCAATTTTCAAAACTCCCGGAAAACTTTCCAGGTAAAACTACCAAATGGCTGGACTATTACTTAAATCGCAACGGGCTTGCTTGCCACTTGCTAGTGTTTTTTAGTATGTCTATGAGAGGCTTATCTACACGTATTCTATAAAAAATATTTATATTTGATCGAATAGGTAGGTATTCAGTTTCTTTGTGTATATATGTATGTGTATGTGTATCTTTGTAATTACAGTATTTTTAGTAAATCGGGAAGCGGCATCATTCTCTAGTACTTAGTTAAAAGCAAATACAATAGGGTATTCTACACTATTAAAAATATGCTACGAATTGTTGTCATCCTATTAGATAATATTATAATAAACCATATACTATACATTATACATGTCTATTTTATGCAAGATAATGCATATTTTTTGAAAAAATTGCGAAATAATGTAGCAATTATTTGTCAACGTCAAAAACGTTTGTGATCGGTTGAAACTCAGATGACGTCACCGGCAAGTAAACAGTAGCCGAATTGCCTAGTGTTTGACACTTTAATTACTTGCGTTTCACGTCAATCTAATCATATCGCGCCGCCATGACAGTTTGCACGGTTTTAGGCGCGAGTGTAATAACTAATAACTCAAACTTTTACTTTATTTTTTGTTATTAATACTGCTTATTTTCTGGAAATATTTATGTAACGTGTTTAACAGGTCATAAAGTATGAAATAAAAAAAATCAAATAATTGTCAAATACCCTATTGCGCGGCGAACGGAATGAGTTCGCGAACCTTTAACCTTTAGTGTCTGAAACTTGTATGGGCATTGTAAATTAGCACTTGTTTGTATTAAATGTTTTATATTTTTGAGAAAATCCACATCTACAAAACCTCTAGTGTTGAATGTGTTCGTGATCACTCACCGTTAGGTGACCCGATTGTTCTTTGGTCCCCTACATAATAAATAATACAATCAACTAATAAAAACCCATTTTATTGCCTAAAATATTTATTTCAATTAATCAAGTTTTAACAATCCACCTTGCATGTGGTTACTATAATTAGTGTGAAACAAATTGTCTTATCTCAATATTATTGAAAGAGGTAGGGCCATCATACACATGTAAGTACGAAATACGAAGCATAAACTTTTTATAATATAGTACATTTCAAAAATCTAACATATCATGGACTACACACTTTCAACATAACTAAAATTCATACATTAATTGTTATAAACAAGAACATTATTGCATTAGAATTATAAATAGTCAAGTTCAAATTGTATCATTCATCATTAAATAATTTTTGTATATACCATGCGATGAGAATAAATAATAAATATAAAAAGTAATATTGCGGTCTCTATGTGTATAAAAAACATTGTACAAAAAACAATAAATCATAATTGCTAAATTCTGAATGTGATTGTGTTATCAGGGAATAAAAATTATTAATTAATTATAAGCCATGTCATAACCATACAAAAAATGTATACTCATTGTAAACAAAAACTTATTAGAATAATTTGTTTTACTTTTAAATAGTTTAATCAAAATGTAAAAATATGGAGTAAGATCCACGATACTTTTTCTTCGCCACACACTTGCCTTATAAGGTATTATTGCACTTTTTGCAGTCACAATGCATAAACCTCACAAATACATAATACTCATACGAACACACATTTACATATATTTTATTAAAATGAGTGACTTTGATTATATACACGTCTAGATGGAGCATTTCAAATGTACAGATTGTTTTAAAACCGTCAATGTGTGCGTGTAAAGGGGGTACCAACAACATAAAAAAATATCACCCAAAAATTACCTTTTTTTTTATTATCAGTGACTGATTTTCGAAAGTAGTTTCAGTTTTACAGGTCTGCATAGTATTAGCGCTTATAATTTGCTAATAAGACTCTAGAATTCATGTTTTTTGTAGAATAAAGACGAATCAGTTTTATTAGACAAAGCAAAATAATGCATCTTGAAGTTGAGCATTAGCGTCTAGAAAATGATGCTATACAGAACAAGAATAGCCAAAAAGAATCATAATAAAAAAATATGTATAGTACTACAGAAATAAGTTACACCGATGTACTTATGCAGATTACATTTTTTGAAAGGCGCGAGAATATTTCAGCCAATCACCAGGCAATACTTTTGCACGGGAAATTCATCATTCGCCATTGGTCAAACGAGAGCTGGCTGTATTGGCATTCGTCAGTTGCTTTGCTGAATGTCAGCTCTCCTGGGCTGTCATTTTCATACACACGTCAAAAGTATTTTATTTTAAGCCTTATTAGTAGAAGAATAAAGTTTTTATTGAATTAGTGTTGTAAATCGGATTAGATAGGCCTATGTTGGACTTTTCTGCGTCAACGACGAAAGCAGATGTAACTTATTTTCGTGGTACGACTATACCTGTTCTGAAATCTCAAGTATTCACTTGTTTTATTGAGTTTCGAATATGCATTGAAAGCTTAAAAAATGTACTACTTTTCAGTATCTACAAAATAACTTAAATATTTAACAACGTGTCGCTTAAGCCAAGATCATTTAGAAATCTTTTTTGGTGCAGTTCCCATGTATAGAGATTAGAACGATCACCCGAATGCATGTGAACTTAAAACTAATAACAATTTAATTTAATTTTATTTACTGACTCAGCGCAAGCAGCAGTATAATGTAGAAATAAACAGATACATTTGATCTTTTTTTATAGCCGCCGCTTATGACATCCGCAAACCCCAAGACTTTAGCAGGAGCGTTATCGGCCTTTTAAATAATGGCTTGCGCGGAGAAAAAAAGTAGGCTCCGCGAGCCCCCCGCGGATTTACTGCGTACTCCTCACTCTCGAGAGCGCAACGCGCAGCCCTCAGTGTGCGTTGCTTCGCGTCGTCATTACAGTTTTATTTATTTCGGGGACAAAAGAACGCGGGAGAATTTTGTCCGGTCCGCTCTCTGCATGTCCTCGGTTATTCGGGGGACTTTTTGTACGCGGTACTTTTAATCCCTCGTTTGCGTTACTCCATACAGTTGTAAACGTTATATTTTAGTGGACAAAAAAGTCAGCGGACTAAAATCCCTCCTCTGCGCAGGCCATAAGAGTGAGCTATAGTTTTGATAAAGTACAGGAAATACCGACTGTGACCGACGACCAAAGGTGAGAGCAGCACTCCATGTGGAGTCGGACGTGTGCGTTGTATAGTTGTAGCACATGCGCTGGCATGAAGTACCGCTTCGCCCTGTTGAGAACATTCAGCTTTTTGGAGACCAATTTAGCCTTCATTTCCAAGTGACCGCGGGACTGAATACCTTTCGATATGTCGATACCAAGTATTTCGATGCTAGTTGGGGCCATTAGAGGTCAGAGTATTCTCAAAATGAGGAGATACGACGAATCGATTTTTAGCGGTTTCGTGTGGTTAAGACGGTGTAAAGTCGTGTATATCAGGGATGTTGCGAATGCTGGCATCCGTAATTGCGGAGCGTCCGCATCGATAATCCATGTGGATATTCATGAGGAAACTGATGTACCACAAGCCGCTACAAGAAAGAAAAAGGTTGTGCCATTCGCAGCATTAGATAACTGCATAGATTGTACATTTCACAGAATGCAAATTGCTTTTCGCAGGAAAACATTAAATGGTCAAGCAAAATATAAGAAAATTTCGAGTCATTTTCAATCATTCTATGATCGCTCGGAAGCAACTATGTTGTTTGTTTAATTTTTTTATAAGGAATAGGAGGACAAATGAGAAATCATTTGATGACTACCGACGACCATGAACATCACATTTCACATAATATGGAAATGCGTTGGTCCTCCTTCACCCATCTCCCTTAGCGCCATGGACACCGGCAAATATTAATGTTTAATAAAATAATTTTAAATTTACTAACGTATTGTGTATTTCTTCTACCTATACATATAGTCAATACATATAATAAAACACATCACTCAAAATTTGCTGTAACCGATTTCATTTACGTCCTTTAAAATTTTAGATTTAAAATCTTCGGTTTGTTCCAAAAAAACGGCCCTAAGTCTGTTTGTTTCCATTGTGCCTCAATGGCCTCATAATATCTTGATTTTGACAGTTATGTTATTATCATTCTGTTAAAAAAAAATGATTGTTAGACCATACAATGCAATAGCAGACTTACGGCTTCGGCTTCTTTGGAACGTTAGCGTGAGCGGAGTGGCAGACAGATGTTATTTTTATAAAATATCCTTAGGTGCAGATATCTGCATCCGCGGATGTATAAAAATAGGCATCCGCAACAACTCTGGAGTATATAATCAAAGCTGAGTGAGTTCATCTTAATAGTACTTTTATTTGTAGAATAATAACATTTACAACAGTTAAATGTTGATCACGACATTTTGACATGGATATCTGATTCGAAAAAAATAACTACTCTCTCTATATATTTCCTTTAATATAAATATATATTGTTAACATTTAATATAACAGATAACTTGACGTATTATTTAACTACTACGGTTGTTTAAACTCTATAGAGGGCGCTAAGTCCCCAACACTGAACATCTAAACAAAATACCTTACAGTTCTACTCAATTGTGTATATTTAGTTTACAATATTTCTAACAACAATTTAAAAGTTTACATATTACCTACGATTGACAAACAATTATGCACACATGTCTATTTGTTACAAAATTTGAAAATAGAACAGCTACTCTATAATCTCAATAAGGAAATAAATTTTTTCGAATCAGAGGCACGGTAAAAGTGACAATATTCTCGGTAAAGGCAAATATTATAAATGGGATATAAAGTTCATTTGATACGTTGCTCCCTTCACAAAAACTCGTAGATGACTGCGTATATGACGGCCTCGACGTGGGGCGAGGTGCACGTGGCACAGTGTAGCGTGTGTGAGGGCGAAGTGGTAGCATCGTACCAGATAAGCTCGGGCTAGCGACGCGCACCGAACTCCACGGCGTCATCGTCGGTGATGTCACCGTGTCGCCACAGGTTCAGTCGCGAGCTCTTGGCGTGCTCCTGCGCCGCCCGGTACTCACTCACAAGCGAGGCTAGTCGGTGCTCGCGTGTGTTCTCCACTAGCACTAATCCTTCCTTGATCAAGTTCTGCAATTAAAAATGGATCTGTCAGATATAGTTGATGGAATGTATTGTCACTTCTTGATGGAAATTCATATTATACCAGTACGAAATAATATACTTATTTGAATTACGTTAAATACGACCAGTTTCCAAAACTCATCATAAGGTATACTCTAGAGTCTAGGGTCTGTCAAAATCGTTACACAAATTACAATACAAAGAGCGGTATCTCAAAGGCCAGTCCACTGCTTGCTAGATAGTGGTTTTATGTCTATCAGAGGCTACTAGGGTCAGCACCCTAGTTCTATAAAAAATATTTATATTTGATCAAAGAGTATTCAGTCTCTTTGTATATGTCACCGTAAGATTGTAAAAACCGTAAGATTACAAAATAACTCGGAAGATTGTAAACTATCGGAAAATTGTGAACTGTACAAATCATTTACAATTTAACACATTATTTTTCGTTAGTTTATAATGTTCCCGGAGCAAACTGTAAAATTTACAGTTTACAATTTTCCGAGTTATTTTGTAATCTTACGGTTCTTACAATCTTACGGTGACATATATACACCGTGAAATTATAATGGTTCTCGAGCCCGAAGCATATGAATTTGGAATAACTTATAGCATCAATAAAAACGGGTAAAACAATTGTAACGTCAACTATAAAAGAGTTTCAATTTTAATATTTAATTTTTATTCCTTCGAGTTGGTAATAGTAAGTAGTCTTTACACTTGTATGAATGGATTCTCCATAGCGCGGCGTGTATCAGCAGTTACGTAATAAGTTCTGCTACCTGCCGGCAGGCAGCGCGCGATGAACGTAAATACTAGATGGTTTCTGTTTTTCTTTCGTAGGTACTTTATACTATTAAACATGATTATTCTTATCATAAGAGATAATCAGATAGAGATAACAGAATTTTATGTATTTCAGGCATATTTAAAAGTCGGGTCTATCTATGAAATAATTAACTTACTTACGGATTATGAAATAACTTCTCTGTTCACTTGTTCTCCGTTCAATACACGTTTTAAGCTATTGTTTTTAAATTTTTCAATGTACACATCTCTATCACTTTTTAATTTATCAAAATATGTTTTCACTATTGCACTGCGTAGTTTCATCACCACAAGAAAAACTCCAGGGGAATTTAAGTCCGGGTTCCTGGGACAAACCTACATAAGCCATTACATAATACCGATAGCCGCCAGGCCATGGACATGGAGCCGTTCGGTTGCTGACAATATGGTGCTTGTCGTGGGGACTTTCTATTCCATGTTGATGCATCTTGTAAATTGTAATTGGCAATAGCATACAACTGTACCATTGCACTGTTTGTGGGTGTCGGTAGTCATGAAAATAGCTCCAGTTGCTCGTTTGCCCTCCTATGTCTTAAAAAAAAAATCCTCTACAATTGTATATCACAACTATAAATTTTCTTAGATAAAGTACCCAAGCTTTTTAGCTAGTCCCATAAATGATCTATCAGATTTAAGTCCGAGCTGACCAGTTCATAGAATTAGCATGTAAAGATTGGCTCACCATATGAAATTCTATTCAATGTCTTATAAGTTTAAGTGAATAAATTACCTTTCCGATATCAAGATTTGAAGTTGGATCAATGAGAGTAACAGAGGATGGAGAGCCCCGGGATTCAACATTACAAAGTAATTTCTTGTTGAGCGTATCCATGGATAGAGCTCTGACAGCTTCTAATTTCTCATCCGGATCAGATGGGAATTTCACACAGGCTAGGGCATACTCTGTGACATATGGTGGCTCAGTTTCTGTACCAGCAGGTAAGGGAGCCAGCCGAGTGAAGTCGATAATCTGAAATTAATGTATGAATACATAAATAAAATCACATTGCAACTGTTGTCGCCAAGTCAGCGCTATTATTGCATTGAAAGGGTCTAAAACATAAAGTTTACCTCTCTATTTCCATAGTCTATGTAGAAGACATGAGCCATTTTGTCAGATATCTTCTCAACCTTAGCTCTGTACCACTGGTCATCCAAGGTGAATCGAGCAGCACAAATGTTTCCTCTTCTTGGTACGTAAGCACCTGGCAGTGGGGCATTTGTTTTAAATTCTTGATGAATTTTATCCATTAATGATTCGAGCTTACTGCCTAAATCAATATTTTGAACATAGAAATGTCCTTCTACTGATACTTCCGTAACAACAACTTTCTCATACTTAACAGTACGGTCCTGAATAGGAGCATTGCGTTCTTTCTCAATTTCCTTCTCAGCTTCAACGTAATCCTTCCATATTCCAATACGTTTTTTGACAGCATTTTCTTCAGCATTTTTAATAACACGTGCAAACTCTGACGTTTCTGCTGTGTGGTGCATAGAAGCTAAGCCTTGTTCGACGAGAGCCACTGATAAATTTTCGTTGTCAATCCACAGCCAGCCAATAAAATTACCAGCTTTATCCATTTCTTCAATGGTAACCACAACATCATGCTGCAAGCATTTCTCTTTTGTAAAATGCAAGGCCTCTTCCCCAAAAGGTTCAGCCTCTTGCATCGGACCTCCGCCTATACCAGGGCGTGCGCCTCGAGGGCAATTGATTCCCGCTAATAAGAAAGTGACAAGAACTGACTCTTTAGGAATGTACAACCTCATACGTGAACCGCTTGCTACAAATTCAACCACTGCTTCTGTTTTTTGAGCTCGTCGTAAAAACGGGAAAAATTTTTTAGCTTTCGCAGAATCTCCGCTAGTATCTTGAATACGGTGTGTGGGTATATCTTTCTTGGCGTGAACACCAATAGCAAGCTTCTGCGCTTTAAGCTCAGCCTCAAGTAATTTGTCATAGTGTGAACTTCTTTGATCATTGTCATTACGATATCTAACAACTGTAGCATAACCTTTGTTTACTAAAGCTTCAGCAATGTTTCTAAAACGCAAAGAATATTTTATATCACCCACAATCTAGAAATTTGGAATAGTTTATTCAAAATTTGACAAGCCAAAGATTTGCAAATTTCATGATACAAACACTTATAAAAAAATAATAGTTGAAGAGCATTCTCTGGCAGCAGTAAACTTGTAATTTGTCAAATATTTCATTTTAGATCAGCTGTGAACTGAATAACATGTATTCCAAGATAACTATTCATATTTTCAGAATAAGAGTATTAATATACAAGGTTGATACAAGCGAGATTAAATTAAACCACATATACTATAAATGCCTAAAGTTAATCCAAAACTATTAAAAAACCCGACTGCAAAAAATAACCACTAACTAAAAAGGGAAAAACAAGTTCTATAATTTAGTGTGTAGAGTATACAGTACACCATAGTCAATACATTATATTTTATTCGATACTGACATAAACAACAGATATATTTTAATGCATTAAAAATATAATTTATGTGTTAAAAATTAATGCAGGCGGGACAAACAAATTACTCAAATATTGACAGTAGTTTAGTTAGATTTCCACAAAAGGGTTTAATTGATATTCGACTAATGCAGATTGTACTAATTAGTAGATTTGATTGTCCTGCCTGCATTAATTTTTAACGTATAAATTATATTTTTAATGCATTAAAATATATCTGTTGTTTATGTAAGTATCGAATAAAATATAATGTACGGTGTACTGTATATTCTACACACTAAATTATAGAACATGTTTTTCCCTTTTAGTTAGTGGTTATTTTTTGCAGTCAGTACTAATTAGTACAATCTGCATTAGTCGAATATCAATTAAACCCTTTTGTGGAAATCTAACTAAACTACTGTCAATATTTGAGTAATTTGTTTGTCCCGCCTGCATTAATTTTTAACACATAAATTATATTTTTAATGCATTAAAATATATCTGTTGTTTATGTCAGTATCGAATAAAATATAATGTATGGACTATGGTGTACTGTATACTCTACACACTAAATTATAGAACATGTTTTTCCCTTTTAGTTAGTGGTTATTTTTTGCAGTCAGGTTTTATGTTTTTTTAATAATTATTATTTTATTTCAGACTTTTTAGTTTTTTTTTTATAAACAATTGGCCTAGTTTAGAATGCTTAAAGTAGGTACCTCTCAAAATTTGTAAGTTAGTAAGTTTTTTATTTCTAAGTATTTTTTTATTTTCGTTAAACGTTACATCTTTCATTTGAAATTGCAAGTTTTAAGCACTTTAAAACCCTTCATCTTGATATACCCCACTCGATGCGTTTGGTAAAAAAAAAAAATATTACCTCACAATGTGGGGTCCGAAATCTGCCACTTTGTTTTTTATTTTTCTTATGTACCCAGTGTCACTCGCGCTATCAAGACGAATCTAACGACACCACATACGTCAAAATTTTTCCAGCCGTTCAGGCTGTAGCAGGGAACATAGAAATATACATACATACATACACTTGAAAAACATTACCCTCCTCCCTGTGGCAGTCGGGTAAAAATAAGTTAACGACAAGTATACGAAAATACTTTTTTCAAACAAGTTAAACAGTGTATCAACCTTGTATAATTCCAGATTGACTACAATCTACCCCATATTGGTGCCAAATTTAATTCAAATCCATTGTTGAATGTAACAGACACATATTCACAAGCACAATATTTGAAGAATTAGGTTAAGAGTAATAAAATAACTCACGTGCCACCAGCCAGTACTGTACAGCATGTCTTTTCTGGGAAGTTATCTTTAGCAGGCTGGATATAGTCGACAGTGACGTTAACTTTTTTTCCAACAAGTTTTTTTCTTAAGAATTCTCGAGCTTCATATAGCCATGGGATATCATAGAGAGGCTTAAAACCTTTTGGCCTTGGTGATTGCTTGCCTTCTTCATCTGGGCTGTTCCTAAAAATAATATATTGTTATGTAATTTTATTATAGAAATAGTATTGAACATTTATAATTTATATATAGACATAATTAATATGTGAGATATTTTAAATAAGTAAAGAGTATGTAATATTTACTTTTCTCTTGGTGGCCTAATGCTCGCCAAAAAAATTTTTTTATGGTTATTGTTAGGCATTTTTACGACTAATGCATCACCATTCACAACCTCCAGGACAGTGGCAGTAAATTCCTTGTCTTTAGCGGCAATGATTGGTGCGTTACTTGTGTAATTTGTCCAAATACGTAGTTTGGCCTCTTTTGCTCCACGCTCAGCTGCCCTCAGTGTTGATGCTCCTAAAATAATTAAAAATAATATTTTAGGTTCGTTTTATAAACGAAAATTTCATATATAAATAAAGTTATAATTTGTATTCATTTACCAGACTTCATGACAGCCAACGACCAATCGACACATCTTGCGAAACCTTGACGCAGTAATGCTTCAGCAATATTTCCTTGCGGGTGTAAAATGGTGCCAACAAAATTATTATTATTGACAGATTCAAGTATTACTTCAATATCTTTCTGTAGTAAAGTTGATTCAACAAAGAAACGAGCTTCTTCTGCATAAGGCTCGGATTCACCATCTTGTTTCACTGCTGGGCACTGCACAAGAAATAATATAAATAAACATATTGTAATGTCCAAAATAAAATATTTTTTTTGACACAATAACTATAATTATGAATTTCTTAACAATGTACTTACTCTAATTCCGGAAAGCATCAAAGTAATTGGAAGGTAATCTGGTAGTAAGCATAGCCTGACTGTTGAACCATCTCTTACATATTCAATGATGGCCTTAACTGGTTGTCCGTTAAGTTTATTCACAAATTGCTTCGGATTTTCCACACTCCATTTGATGTCCCGGACATGGCTCTGTAATAATAAAAAATAAAGGATTATTTTTTTTATACCAACTCACTCACGTCACAATCACAAGAAACATGAGTTGAGGTTAGGTGGTGAAGTTTTTAAATTACGTTTGTTTAATAGTTATGGTACATAACGATGTAATTGATGGACAGTCGTGTAGCAGCCCTCCTGTGACCGTGGTTGCAGTGAAGCCTCTGCTAACTTGTACTTGTAAAATCTATACATATACATATGAGGTTGATACAAGTGAGAGGCATTAAATTAAACCACATATACTATAAGTGCCTATAATAATAAAAATAAATAAAATAAAAATAGGCAATAAAATAAATAAAGTTTATGGTCATCTGCAGTTTATGGTTTGTTGTGTTGTCCATAGGCCTCCGCCATTTCTTTCCAGATTGCTCTATCCTTTGAGAACCTCCTCCACCCCTGATGAAGATCATCCTCACATCTTTTCAATGGTCTTCTTCTTTTTCTTTTCATACCCCTTGGGAGCCAATTTGTGATAATTTATTTGGTCCATTTTGATATGGGTGTCTTCATCATGTGACCTGTCCATCTCCATTTCAAAGTCTTTACCGTCTTTATGACATCTAGTACTCCTGTTATTTTTCTGATTGCGGTTAGTCTGCATTTATCTCTCAACGTAATGCCTAACATGCTTCTTTCCATACTTTGCTGACACTCTCAGTTTCTGGATAGCGTCATTGGTGTATGTCCATGTTTGGTAGCCATATGTGAGCACTGGGAGAATGCAAGCATCAAAGACTTTCTTTTTAGCAGAGCCCAGCTGTTATTAGTTCTTCTTTACATTTCTCTAGTCATTTATAAATTTTTTTTTCTTTTTTTTAAGGCATCTACAAAAGCGCCTATAGTTAATCCGAAACTATTAAAAAAAAAGCTTATGGCAATTTACGAAAATACTTTTTTATCTAATCATGCTTTGTAACGTGCGGCTACACCTCGCACGGGGTCAATAACCCCGGCGGATTAAGGGCGGCCTGGCGCTCGATCAGCTGATGATACAGCGTGTACGACCTGAGTATGTTCTGATTGATCTGATTTTTCTTGTGTATCCTGGAAATGAAACACTAAATATATGGTTTCATTTAATGCCTCCTCCCTAGTTTTTAGAATATTCGTCTGTCTGTATTATGTCCAGGTTAAATTCAAAAAGTTCTGCATGGATTTGCTTTAAATTTAGCATGATTATTACTAACAGGTCGGGTCAACATATAGGCTATACAGGGTTATTTTTTGATTACCGGCCAAATTTTAAAATAAGGAAGTAAACATCATTCCAAGTGTTTTAAATTTTATCGTCTAATTGTTATATTTTGTTAAATAGAAATCGATTTGAAATGGTCCTTAAAAATACAACGATTGATGTTCTTACACGAAATGTATCGACTTCAAAGTCAGGGACGTCAGCCTACCGTGACTCGCGATGCACGTGGTGCCAAGAACTATGTTTTACAACATGGGATAAAGTAATCGTATCTAATTATTTTTTAATATTTTTTATCTACACTAATGTTGTAACATTCTACTTATGTTTTCAATACTTGACTTATAATAACTACTGTTATAGCTCAGACAACAAAAAAATCAATTTAAGCAATTTGACACGATGTTATAATATCCAAATCGATGTCGTAAAATCTCGTTATAACACTGTGTGAGAGCGAGAGAGAGAGAGAGAGAGTGGTGAGAGAGCCTTATTTCAAAATCCTAACAGCGCGCGTTCGCTACTGATTGGCCCTGCGCGCGCTGCAGCTGCGCTCTCATTGGTTCAATGCCAGCTTGCAAAGGATTTGCGAGAAAGAGGCAAAGCTCTACAAAAAAATGAAAGCAAAAATGAACACCACAGACAACGAATAATCTACTGTTTAGTAGAAATTTAAAAGTAAAGTCATGTGATTTTTTTACATTATATTTCAACATTGAAGCTAGTATTTTATTAACATTGAATTATAAAAAGTATATATTTACGCGCCGCAATTTTTGCAATCAAATTAAAGTATTTAATAAAAATATTTATCTTCAAAGTACATTACATTTTAAATCGTCGTTCAAGCAGTCGTCGGCCAAACAGTCGTCGGTCCAACAACGAATGGGGCAATACGCGTGAATTTAATGTTTCGCAATGTTTGATTAATTGATTAATAGCATTAGTGAAGATAAAGTAGTGTATGCAACTGCATATAACACGGGTATTAAAACACTCGTGAGGTACTATTTTGAAACTCGCGTTCGCTCGTTTCAAAAATTCACACTCGTGTTTTAATACCCTTCTTTATATGACAGTTGCATAAACTACTATTATTTCATAAATCGAATGTATTATTATTGATTATTGATTCTGAACCAAACCTGAAAATTTGGCCGGTAAACAAAAAATAATCCTGTATATTATCACACTATCACCGGGGAAGGAGCTGTGAATCTTTCATTCGGAAAAATTGAGAACCTAAATTTTTGAAGTTTAAAATCCACACAGGCGAAGCTGCGGGCGGAGGCTAGTAATTAAATATCCTTGATAAAATCTGTTAAAGTTGTTTTATTGTAACGAAAAGGTAAATTAAATAATTTTTGAAATGAATTAATATTACATTAATTATGATTTAGGATTTGTAATATTATGTTAAATATAATGCATAAACATAAAAATTAATAGGGTATAGCTTTAGGATATATCGTCGGTGTAATGGAAGACCTAAGTAACTTCGCTTTTGGGCAAATTGACCTTTTATTATTTTCGTAGCCCCCACAATGAGCCGCATCTTTTGTGTCTAACAATCAGTCCCGTAACTTAACCCAATCCAAAAAAATATATATAAAGATATGTTTAAAGGAACACTAAATATTAGTAGAAGAAATGACTTACTCTATATATAAATGAACAACTGTGACTTCAGGATCACTTGAGTATGAAACGAATTAGGTAAATTTAATTATTTAGTTTTGTTGTTGTTGTAGTTGAAGGAAAACTAAACAACTTGAGTTATTCAATTCAGCAGTCCCGCGCTAATTCCTTACACTCCTCCGTTTTTTAAATTGTTCTTTTATTTAAATATGCAATTATACAAAGTGACAGAGTTATTGTACAATGACATACTAAACGTAAAATAGTTAGCTTCAAATATGATAAAAAATAAGAGTAGCAAAGAATGGCGAGACAGTAAGTTGGCATAAAATAAAATGTTTGAAATTCGAAAAGATCTTGCCAGGCTTTATAAAGTACAGATAAGACTGTGATGGTGTTTAAATAATCTAATATATTAAATGCCTGTTAAGCGTTCTGTAGAAATTCCTAGGGCATATAATCAAAATACTATAATACTACTCACACTATCTACTACCATCATCATACTACTTCTACCTATAACAAAAAATAAAAAGAATATAAGTAGGAGCTCCATGCTTGGTATGAAATCACCTACTTGTTACAACAAGCAGGTGATGGTAGATCATTACCAAAGACATGTGAACAACAAGATTTATAGGAATACAATCCCTAAGGGAATGAAGTATATTAATCATAACATGATGTGGGTGAAATCACAAACCACAGCTAGCGTTTTTTGAGAATTATTAAGAGTGGCAAATGGTTCTCAGGGAGTGAAACTTAGAGTAGTGATAAAAATGGAAGCTGATTATAATATTCTGTTTATATTATTAATGTGAAGATCTTCTTGAAATATTCTACAAGGTAAATGTATGTGATGGAAGACCCCAAGTTATTAGAGATTTACTTGCTATATTCATAGGAGTAATGGAGGGCTATCTAGATAAGACTTAGTCATCAATCATTATGTCCGTAAGTATGTAGTTGTTTGAACTAATGTTGATACTTACTATTCATTCAAGAATTTGTAGTTTGAATTTTATCAAATGTACCAATACTTATTCTAAGTGTACTATACAAAAATATTGAGATTCTATGAAGTATGTCTAAAAATATTGAGATTGTTCTTAAGTACTTACCAAAAACACATGTGTTAAGGTTTCTCAAGATAATACAAGATTCAAGACAATGACTATTCCTGTATGATTGCCTTCTTACAATAGTTTTGAACTATATTTGCAAAATTTTTACTGTGTATATTGTTATCAATTAACTGTTGTTAACAATAAGTATAACAAATTATCAAACAAACAAAAACAACAAATCATTCAGTTTCGTTTCATACATTGTTTATGAGAGGCCGTCCGTCGAGTCAACTAGCTTTTAAATACACACAGAATTGAGAATTTTGTGGAAACTATATTTCAATACAGTGTAAACTCTTTATAACGAAGCTCAAGGGACTGAGCATATTTTGTCGTTATAGAGAGTTATCGTTATAAGGAATGAATAAAAAATACAACCAAATTAACAAGATTTTTTAATACATGTCTTCAATATGTCTTAGACTGCCTTTTACTGGCCATGTTAACAGTTTCAAAGTAGATTTACGACTGATAATACGATAGGTACCCAGTATGTTTAGTTGACGACCGCTTTGATCACTTCCGAGAAAATAATACGTCATGCTGCACGTGTTCAAGGCAGTTAAGGGTAACAAAAACATAACATAAACAATAATACCGATAATAAATATTTGCTGTCTAAAAATTTCACACACATTTCTTTGTAATAGAGAATGGGTGTATCGCTACAGAGAGTGTATCAATATGTGGGTTTTAACGCAAACCAACCAAGTTGTGCTCACTTCTACCTTATAGGGAGTTTATCATTATAAAGGATAACGTTATAAAGAGTTTACACTGTATATCAAAGCCTTGCAATTGGTCTGATATGAACATTTAAAAGCGTTTGTACTTATATGAGAGCATTAAAGCACTTATAAGAGAATAAAAATATTACCTGTAAATCTGAACTCCATATACCTTTGCCTTGTGATTTAGCAGTGTCTTCTATTTCAACATACTTTTTGAGTTGCGGTATATTACGGCCACCTTCTCTTACTTTCACAAGACCTTCCGCAAGAAGGGCCTCTGTCATATTCTCATCCTTAGTGGGATCTTTTCCTGCCCAGACGGACCCATATTCACGTGTTGCAGAGTTAGGTGGTTTCTCTGCTGTAAATATTACTTCTTTACCAACAAGCTTTTTCCTGAGAAATTCTCTTGCTTCCCATGCAAATGGTTCATCTTTAGTTTCATTATCGCTGGAACAAAAGATTTAATTATTATTTACATTTCAAGATATTCATTTAAAACTGATCACTGGTAAGGTATGTATTACACATAAGTTAGACATAACAATAAATGTGAGAAACAAAACATTTCCTTAATAGGTAACAGACAGATATATCCTTTCGCATTCTTAATATTTTAATTTTATAAATATATTTTGAAAACATCTTATTAGGAAAGTAAGAAATTGTTTTTGCTACTATATTTGCTTAAAAAATAATTTAGTCTATTTTTTCCTTTTTAAAAAATTATAAATAGCAGGGCTGCATATCATATACATTTCTAACATAAAGATTAATTTTTATAAATAAAGTTAAATACGATAATTAGTAATTACATCCATGTTATCAACTTTTATCATGAACTTTTCATTTGATGTAGGTAGATTCAGAAAAATAAATGGCTTCTACCAGGTTGATTAACACTTAATATTTCCAAATGTAACATTCACATCACAAACTTATGATCACATTGAATTAAACAAAAATCGTTACATGGCAGAGGAGACACATGTAGTAGGCTTCACACTAACTGGCAGGTGATGCATATATTTTGGTTTGGTTTGGTTTATTGAGAGGTACAGGTAATGTTACGCAAGTTTTAAGAATTTTTAAATGACGAATGGTTGATGACATAATGATTTTTAATAAACAAGCAGAATAAAATGATCATCACCAACAGGGTATGTCCACTGCTGGATATAGGCCTTAAAGAGCATTATAGGTCATGATTACAAATCATTTTCATTCAGCAACTTCCCTTAACCAAGTTGTAGAAATATGGTATATTCGCTTTCCATTTAAAAGAGTAATGCAGAGCCACAATAATAAACAATATGGAGTAGCAGAGTGAGATGGAGGAGAAACGTGTTAGATAAATTTGGTAGAAAAATATAACAATATTCTTTGTTATATATTAAGTAATATAATTAATACTCTACATATTCGCTATTTTTATTGGGGAAACTTTCGCATTAGCAAGTTAATGTCAATATCGTTTTGATACGTAAAGAATTTGATATCCACTGCTAAACATAGACTTGTTTAGGGAAAAATCGCTTAGCTTTTTGATAAAAATAATAACTTCATTATTTCAATCTGCATTTTGCAAATACCTTATTCTCTAATTTATTTAGATTTTTTATGTACTGTCTTATTTATTTTAGGACATCACACAAACAAATTTTACATAACTTATTTATTTTGAATGCACTCATTTTTTCTAAGAAAGGTGACATTCATCAGAAAGGTAAATTATATGGATGCAGTCATAGAACTTGTAAAAAAAAATCATGCTTTATAACCATTACAAACATACATTGAAAAGTCTGATAGCATAAAGTTACATGATCTTTAACAATCTTTTGCAGTCTAAAACTGTGACAATACCATATTGTAATTTTGTGATACACAAATAGACAAATGTGATAACATTTACTGTTCCTTGATGATGATAAAGGTTATGGAATAAATTAATATTATATTTAGAATATAGAATATATATTAACAGTATTGTGTATAAATATTAAGACCTCTTTATTAATATTTTTATCATACTAAAACTTGAAAGACTGTATCCCATGGCTTGGTTACAATCACACTTATTTATGTTGCATCACAAGTAAGTCAGTTACTTAATATTGGCTTCCACCAATCTCAATCAGAAAGGTACTTTCACTTCACAAAAAATTAAAGGTACAACTAGGTTCAATAAAATAGAAGGGGATCCTAAATGCATGCTTCACTGAGACTGATAATATGTCGTAAATAAATAAAACTAATGGTTATTACAAATTTGATAGCATATTTTACAAATATAAATGTCATGTAAATCTATTGGAGAATGTTACAAGATTATGTTGTTTCTAATTAAATAAGAACTATTAAGTTATAATTTTTAAATGTACATACTTGTTTGCTGTCCTCTGTCTTGCTAATTTAGGCGCGGTGATGCCAGATAACGCAAGAACCTTCTCAGGTGGCGGCCCCCCCTGCGGTTGCTTGCGTATCACGATTGTATCGCCCGATAAAACCTATAATATCAAATATATAGAATTATTCATTCAGCATTCATTCAGATTTATGTTTATAAAAATAATTCAACGCGTCGATTTAGCCTGGCGTATTGGTCTCTAATGTCAGTATGCCCGCTCGGTTGCACATTGAGCGCTAAGATTAAAAATGCAGTTTGTTCCAGTGTTAGGCGAAAATAGAAATCGAATCTTTGAATATTTAAAATTCAAGTACAAAGGCCAATAGCACTATCGATCATGGTCTAAACTTAAGTTTGTGGACGCGGTGCCAACAGGGCAAACGATACGGGCACGAGGCATCTTGGCCTCTATGAATACTAACAAAGTAGTAAAATAATATTAATATTTAAGTTACCTGCTTGACAATTCCAATTTTATATGCAGGAGCTTGTGCTGGTGCACTCATTTTTAAACAAAATCTTGATAAACGCGCAACAAGACCAAGAACATAAAATTTACTGACGACTGTCGATTGATGCGCGAGCAACTAACAAGGCTGGCGAAACGTGGCGGGTCTTTAATGTTTCCACACTAAAATAATAACAAAAATATCAATATCATTTGTATGCTCTTCTCTTGTTACACGAATTTGATGAATATCTCAAATTCAAATAAAATAGATCAAGTAATTTTTATTTATTTATATTTGAACTATTACAAAATATAAAAAGTACATTAGAGTGATACAAAAGTATTTAAACATTTATTAGATTCGTGCTCTTACATACTCATCAAAGGGCATTTTAATTTCCTAATCCTTCATAATTAACATTGTAAAACTATATTGAATAATATTGTAATAAAAACTTTTATAAAGTAAAAAAATGTTATTCAAAGATTGTCTGTCTTATTTTGCGTGCCGTGAAGCTATACAATAAAAAAGATAAATATTATGACATAAAATTTGAATATGGCAAGGCCAACAACACGTTCCACATCAGATTTTCGTTCAGAAATTTATATGACGTGTTAATTTAAAATAATTTGAGATGATGGAATAATTAATATACTTTTTATTATCATTTTCATTTTTATATTATTATTAAGTGTATTACGATAATGTTAATAGCAGAAAAATATATATCACTATGGACATTTTCAAAGCTAATGCTTAACTTTTTTGGTTGTATGAATGTTACTAGATTATTGTAAATTATGCAATAGAAATTATAATAAATAATATTATTTTAAATATTTCTACTAACTGATATAATGTATGTTTAATTAATTTTCTTTTGTATATACCCACCGCGCTTGTATTTTTTAATAAAAGTTAACGATAACAATATTATCTGATGCACTAAGGTACAATAGACACTTAAATAGCCGTTTATAGGGCTCCCTACCTAAAAGGTTAAAGTGGGGCTCTATTACTAAGACTCCAACCAGTAAGAGGTAGTGCCATACTGCTTGATTGCATGCAAGGGAATAGGCCGGAACGACCTCGGAATAACCTCTCGCTTGCACGAGACCGGCGCTGCGTAAAGGGATAGTTGTGCTGTCGCGTTGCGTGCAGTGTGTAAGTAGTCGGTGGCCCATGGAGGTGGGAGGAGAAAAGAGGGCAGTTCATCTGTATAGCCTCTATGCGGATGTCTATGGGCGTCGGTAGTCATGTAAATGGTTCCGACTGCTCGTTTGCCCTTCTCTATCATAAAAAAAACCTCCGTGGTCAGTATGTCGGTCATACCGTCACCCCGCTGTATCCTAAAAAAACCGTGATTTATCTCTATCACTAGTGAACCCGTGAAGATCAAAATTCGATCTAAGTGAAACTTTTTTGTAACTAAAAACTAAATATAGAATGACATATTGATAAGTCATCGTAACTAATAGTAATAATCGTAATTTATTAGGTAGAATTTTTAACACTTGCAACTACTATTAATATAATATTATTTAATATAATAACTTATGATTATATACGAGTCTAGGTGGAACATTTCAAATATACATCGCAAAGATAATGTCTCATTTTTCGCAAAATGTGTGCGTGACGGTTATGTACCTACAGATTGTTTTAAAACCGCCAATGTGTGCGTGTAAAGGGATACCAATAGCATAAAATAATTACCCTACAATTACATATTGTTTTTATAATCAGCGACCTGACAACAGCGTAGTTTTAGTTTTACAGGTCTACATAGTATTCGCGCTTATAATTTGCAAATAAGCAGCTAGCATTCATGTTGTAGAATAAACACGGAGTATTCATTTTATTAGACAAATCAAAATAATGCATCTTGAAGTTGAGAGACACACACAGACAGACAGAGCAACAACAGTCAAAAATAATCACAATAAAAAAAGTATGTACCTACCTACCTGTTCTGAAATCTCACAATAAGTGAAGTATTCACTTATTTCTTGAGTTGCTAATAAATGCATTGAAAGCTTAAAAAATGGTACTACTCTTCAGTATCTATAAAAAAAACTTAAAAATTTAACAACGTGTCGCTTAGGCCAAAATCATATAGCAATCTTTTTTGGTGCAGTTCCCATGTATAAAGCTTATGACGATCACCCGAATGCAAAAGAGTTCAAGAGATTTTACAATAATTATATCTTTGTGCCCATGGAACACAAAACTAGTAACAATTTTATTTACTGACTCACCGCAAGCAGCAACATAATGTAGAAATAAACAGAAATATATTGGTGAGTAAAGAGATACATTTGATATTCCTATTACCTATGTTCCGCCCGCAGCTTTGTCTGCGTGAATTTCGGTCTTTAAAAATTGAGGTTTCAATTCTTCTGAATGAAAGATTCACAGCTCCTCCTCCGTAGGTTATAGCATGATAATAAAGAAGCCTATATGTTGATCCGACCTGTTAGTAATATTCATGCAACAGACAGACAAAAATTCTAAAAACTATATTCTTGGCGATATTGATTGTAAATCATGCCCCAAGTATTCTTAAAAAAAACATTTAATGTACAGTTTTGACTTTCCTACGGTTCCTGCTTTATCCCAGGGTATAAAAGTATCCTATAATCTAAGTTAGCTGATGCCCTCACTATATAACAAATTTTATCAAAATCCGTTCAGTAGTTTCGGCGTGATTGACGGACAAACATCCAAACAAACAAACTTTCCCATTTATAATATTGGAGAGATAAACTCCAGGTAGTATCGGTTCGGAAATACCGACTATGGTAGCAGATTCCACAATAATGTGCGTCGTAAGAACTTGACCAAAGGTGCGAGCAGCACTCCATGTGCGGTCGGACCTGTATAATTGCAACTTGCAGCACGCGCTTGTATGAAGTACCGCTTCGCCCTGTTGAGTACACACAGCTTTTTGGAGGCCAATTTAGCCTTCGCTTCCAAGTGACCGCGGGACTGAATGTTTTTCGATACGTCGACACCAAGTTTTTCGATGCTAGCTAGGGCCATTAGAGGAGTATTCTCAATATGAGGAGATACGACGAATAGGTCTTTTTAGCGGTAAACGCGCAATTTTTTAATTACAAAAATTAAGTAAATATAGTGTTTTATTCTTCAGACTAAACTTTAAAAACGGAATATGACCCTATTTTTCTAGCGACAATACCGTCCTATTTCTCTAATCAAATAAATTGTAAAATTAATGTTCGTATTTTCTTAATAAAACATATTTTGTGAATTGCAAAACGTATCGATGAAAAGTGATCTTCCTGTTGTTATTAGGTTTTCCCGCATGGTTATGACACAAATGGATAGAATTAACCGGTATAATATGTCTTATTTAATTGCGAGTGCATTACCGTTTAACGTTCCAGGTGACACTGACTTCAGCTACGAACTTATCTACCATATACGGTAGATATTTTTTGCTGCGTTTTCGTGCGATTATCACGGTATCTAGATTCTAGACGTGTAAATAATTAAAGATTTTCTATCTTTATTTAAGCAAAAGACACATAGAAGCTTCATCAATAATTCAAGCTTGCGGGTGGTGCATACATTTAGTATGAACCGATCTACATGCATAAGTTGGTAATGATTTTTCCAGTGATATAAATTTTATTTGATAATATATGTATACTGTAAGGTCTTACTTCTTGCCAAATTTCAAAATTCTAGGTCAACGGGAAGTACCCTATAGGTTTCGAAAAAGTGAGTTTTCATCCAAAATTTGTGCATAAATGGCTATAACTTTTTATTGCGTTTACTTAGAAGTAAGGTTTTTTCAAGGTATCAAGACGTAACTAACCTCCGTATTTGACAAAAGCTTTAGCTTAATCCCTTCACGCGTTTTAGAGAAAAAGGTCTTGACAGACGGACAACAAAGCGATCCTATAAGGGTTCCGTTTTTTCTCTTTGAGATACGGAACCCTAAAAATAAGAAAATAAACAGAATTTTATGGGTGTGTTTTAATTTTATCGTCTTATTGTAATTTTTTGTTACTTAAACATCGATTTGAAGCGGTCTGTAAATATATCGAAGCGCATTAGCACCCGAAGAGTGTATTGACCTCAACAGCCGATAGTTTTTCGTATCCACTTTAATCATTGTAATCGTTTTTAATTAATGATTTTTATTATAATATTTTTTATATATTTAAATGTTTAGATTATGTAGTCACATCAATTGTTTTAAGGTCAATAATAATTTTAATGAAGACAACGGATTAATTTTTTTTAATTAATAGTTTGGCGACCTTAAAAGTCTTATTAGATTATTTATTTTTGTAGGTTACAATTTACAATAAAATAGACTTTCCAAACGGGTATCCAAATATTTGAAATCGACTTATTATTACAATAATTAACCGCTTACACGAGACCGACGTAAAGTGACATCTGTGCTGTCGCGTTTTGTGCGGTGTGTAAGTAGCTAGAGGTCGGAGGAGGAAGGAGAGCAACGCTTTCGAAAATAACGGATATCCGAGATAAAAATATTAGTATCAGTAATCGAATCAGAAATAAAAGTTTCGGATAGAATCGGATAGGAGTGAAGCCTAATTGAGCCTATAGTAAAAATACGAAATATGCATAAAAATGGTTTTATTTATGGGGCAATAAATTAAATATTTTATATTTTTATTATTTATCTTTTTATTTAAAAATTTATGATTTTTTTTATTTTTTTTTATCAATGAGAGAGAGAGTTTATTATTATTATCAACGAGAGGATTTCCGAAGGTAGTTTTAGTTTTATAGATCGCTATACAGGGTTAAATGTAATTAACGCAAGACTTCTTGCAGGCAGCATGTCTACATCATTACCAACAACATTTGTTCTGCGACTTACGCGACGACGACGATAAATAGCACAAAAAAAATAAAAACAAAAAATATTTGCACCCTCTG
>LUGF01025530.1:33559-63298 GCA_001625245.1 Calycopis cecrops
CGGCGCTTTCAGGTGCTTGATGCGGTATCTAGACATGTATATAATCAAAGGGTTAAAGGCTTAAAACTGCACACACACATGCACATTTTGAATATAAGAATACAAAAAACTACACACCTCTAGAGTTGTTGTAAAAAATTTTTGAAAATTGATGCATAAGGGCATACAGAAAATGGTATATCTTGCATTATAATGTATATTTTAGAAATCCCTAGGCATATAAAAACTGCACATTTACCAAAAAAAAACTGCTACTGCTACTAAAAACAGAAAAATCAACTTCTGGAATCGATTTATGGCTTGGCCACACTTGACTTGTGAACTGCAAGTCTACGGTCACAAGTCCAGGTCACCATGGCTTCTAGTCCCGTGTAGCCAAGCCATAAATCGCCGCTCAAGTTCAGAAAAAGCTCAGAAAAATCCAACTTCTGGAATCTATTTATGGCTTGGCCACACAAGACTTGTCCAAGGCCACAAGTTCAGGTCACCACAGCCTCGCAGTCATCAACTCCCGTGGCCAGGACAGGTTTGGTGCTGCATCTTGCGTTTGCGCTTGTTTGTTTTGTTAATTTCGTATTTAAATAATTATTTTTGAGTGTTTTGCGTCGAGTTGAATATCTCCTCCGTTCTGTTGTTGGATTTGTTACCCAGAAACTACCTATTTTTGCCGCTACGTTCAGTTCGCAGTTTCACGAACGCTATATTATATATTATATATTATATATAATTATTATTTTATGCTGTGATATTTTGAAAATTGAAAATAAATAAAATAAATTGAGCGTAGTTGTTTTACTTAAATCCAATTGTTTCATTTAACCTTTTTCCCAGTACCGAAATATTGTGTACCTTACTAACTTTCTTGACGTGAACGAATACTCGTGTGAAAATATTAACTGGTTTTTTTGTGCGGGGAAATGCTTTACGCACTACCACCAGTCTTGGGTGAGTTCCGATGGATGTGTGGGACTCGCGTCTTAGCCGAATACCCACAAAAACCCCGCAGGTGCCGTCACCCGCCTATATTGAGGTGCCCCGGATCAGTCAGCAACAGGGCATCTCGGCGGCTTTCCAGTCATAGGGACTGAAGTCTTCCTATAGGGGGCATGACGCGACAACCAAAAACAGCCCCCTCCCACGTCGGGGCCTTGCAATGAGGTCAGGTTCCGAGCCTGACCGCTGGTCCTTGTTAGGGAGGTGGCCGCACTCCCATCCGTCGATTGCGTGATGACCCGTCATCTGCTCTCTCCTGTCTGGCTCATTCCGCGGCCTCCTTTTGCAACATGACAATCTCGCAGAAGGAGACCATCGCCTTTCAGGACCTGTCATCCTCAAGCATTAAACGAATGATGGCCGAGAGCTAGAGGTCCATCCCTCCAAGCGCCACTACCAGTTCATGGCGTTGTACGGCCCATTAAGGGCACACCTCTAGGGTATGCTGGGCCGTATCTTCATTAGCGCCACACTCACGGCAGCGCGCCTCCGACTCCTGACGGATCCAACACAGGCACTCACCGAAGCAACCATGCACCGTAAGCACCCGTGTCATGCGGAAAGTAAGGAGCATCCATCGGTCTAGGACCGTGCGCAGCGCGTTCATTGTTCGAACGCCACAAGTTGAATGCGACAGATCCTCCTTCCTTGGCATCAGTGCCTCTTCCCGCTGCTGGCAAAACACCCTCAGTTGGTCCGGAGTTATGTGCTTCCCTGATCCGTGCTCTGAACAAGAACTTTTCAGTGAGCACCAGCCACCAGCTCCCACGGCGGATCGCCGGAAAGAGCAGTCGCTGCCGAAAACGACATCGTGCGCAACTCTCTTATTAGCCTCACAGCAAGGACCCTCTGTGATTTATGTAGTAGGGCCTTGTTCGATGTACTGAGGGCATGCGCCCACACAGGAGCATCTACAGTTCCACAGTCCTGCAGACCACGGTGGATAACTTCCTGCAGGCTGTACTGGGTCCACCCAAATTGGGAAGTAGCCGACTCAGCGCTGCCGCCACCTTTAAGACCTTTGATCCAAGCTGACGGAAGTGTGGACGGTCGCCCACCCTCCATCGAGGTGAGGGTATTACTGTATAACTTTCGAAACACGGCTAAAAAGATATATGGAAAGAATAGAGAAGGCTAAAAATATTTTAAATAAATAATACCTTTGTCTCCTGGGCTTCAGAATTCTGAATGCTTAGGTTTATGCGTGTTTATGTTACTTAAAGGTTCGTTTTGTTTGGCCTATGTACGAACTTTCACAGCTGCAGTTAATTTGGTAAACACCGGCAGTGTCTGCAAAGGAAGCACATCCTTCCGTGTACGTAATAAATTCGCTACTTTAGACGGTGGAATAAAAACGGATTTAATTGAAAGGTCTCTCTCTCAACGCTTTGCCTATTTTGTCCGTCAGTCCCTCCACGTATGGCAGAAAAGTCATACTGGTTGCCGATTTACCTCCGGGAGCTTCTCCCTCTTCATGCGTAACCACCTTTTCTCCTTTACGCGATACCCATTCCTCCATAGTACCCGGTTGACGTGTCTCAACTCTTTAAGGTAAGGAGATGTCATATATATACGCTTGTAAATTATAGACTGAGAACGGATTTGAACGATGCTGTGCTTTTGCCGATAACGTTATAGTTCGATAAAGCCTATCTATTTTTTCTTTAAATCGCCGATACTAAATATTGAACTGGCCGAAAATAAAATGAGTAAAAAGCAAAATTTTTATAAATAGAATCAATTAATGACAGTTTTGCCGAAACCTACTCAATGAAAAGATAGTTTTAGATTATGTAGCATTTGCCAGTGAAGTTAGTAGTTAAATAATTTATAGTGACCCTTTGCAATTTTTATCTGAATACATACAAAATGTCTAATGCAGATTATAGAAAAGATACGATGCCTGTGCGTCCAAGGAGTCTATACACTGCGCACTCCTTTAATCAGGTAAACTAGTAGGTAGTTAAAACACAATGATAAATGATGCAGATACACATCGTCTCCATTTTCTTAACCTTTTCCCTAAATGCCAAGACATTCTAACCCATGATATTCGCATCCAACATCCAGCTATGACATCTTAGTCTGTCAATTAAAATGAACACTACTAATTTATTTAGTAATAATATACATAGAAACCGACCCATAGAGGATCACCCAATAATAAATCTACATAAGTCCCAAAAAGCAAAAGAAAAATAATATGCATAAGTATATATGCGAGGCAGATCTGCATCCGTGTCAACAATCTGATAGAAAAAATGATTAATAGACACCAATAACGGAAAACCAAAAATAACCATGCTGTACACCCAATACATTCACCCCAATGCGGCCAGTCGCCGTGAGGTGGTGGGGAGAAGACGAACACTCCCCTCACAAAATAGCCACATTGTAATTTTTATATGCGCTTTTAATGCGAACTTTAGAGCACTCAGAAATTACGAAATAAATGCCCTCTGCTCATACAGTAGCCGAAAAGGTCAAGAAACGCAATTTTAAGAATAATTAGAAATTGCATTAAAAAACATGAAAATATTGAACAGACAATGCAAGAAGAGATCACAGTTGCACATGTATATTAGCAGATGGTCGCTGTAGAAACGAGACACGATTACATCTTAACGAACAGACAACAATTATTTGATTTTAATACTACTACTATATGTCCCTCAAAGGCCGGTAACGCATCTGTTAGGCCTCTGGTGTTACGGATGTCTGTGGGCGTTGGTGATCGCTTTACATCAGGTGACCCAACTGTTCGTTTGCCTCCTACGCTATAAAAAAAAATATATACTACTCAGTTTAAATAGCAACTAAGGAATGCACTGGACATTATCATCAATGTAATGGCCAATATTTGTAAAATCTGTGCCAAAATAATTTTACCATACATTTGTACCAAATAGTCTCAAAACTACTGAGCCGATTTTAACCATTCTTTCACTAATAGAAAGCCACATTATCAATAGGCAATAGCATAGGCTATAATAAATTATTGTGAATTATTTTGACGCGCAATGAAATGGGCACGGGTCGGCTACTGTATAGTATAATATATAACGCACTAAATTTACTTAATTTACGTATTTTTTACACAATTTCGTAAGAGGTAGTGCCACACTGCATGCAAGCATGCAGTCGAATTGGGCCGGCACGACCGGGGAGGTACCTCTCGCTTACACGAGACCGACGTAAAGTGACAGCTGCGCTGTCGCGTTTCATGCGGTGTGTAAGTAGCCTGTGGCCCATGGAGGTGGAAGGAGATAGGAGGGCAGGGCATCATCAGCATAGAGGCAATACAGATCGTATTGCCTCTATGCTGATGTTTGTGGGTGTCGGTAGTCATGAAAATGGCTCCGGCTGCTCGTTTTCCCACCCTAAAAAAAATAATTAAAATGTCATCGGTAAACATGTAGTTGCGTAATGAAGAATAATTGCGACGTCAATTTTGGATATAGGAGGAGTCGAATCTGTCGGCGTTTCAAGACTACAGCAAATTCTTGGAAGGTGGGCTTGGGCAGGTGGAGTTGATGGGCACAGTCGGATGGCAACCGCCATGGAGAGCACCTCTGCAGCGAAAGGCCCCATTTTATCCCGGTGATGATATCTATCATAATGACACATGGAGAGAATTGGAGGTACTGTTTAGTTGTAAAATTTAGAATTTATTATGAGGTAGTGCTGTCTCACTAGGGAGTACCTACTGGAAGTAGGTAAGCTACGGTTTCCTAGGAAAGCGGGTGCTGTTTGCTGTCATTAAGAGTCCGTAGCGAAGCCGCGAGTGACGTCATTGAACACTAAAGCCAAAGGACGTGATTTTCTACAGACTGGTGACTAAAACCGTAATGTCAAATATGATTATTTTCTTGACAGCTGTCTAAATCTTTGGTTTCCTACAAAAGTTACAGCATCCGTATTACAGCACTGCAAGACGTCACTCGTAAATAACGCGGTTTTCTTGACACCACTTATTGTTAAAAGACAGACCAGAATGACATTACTAGTCAGTGTGAACTTTACAAGTCTGCCTGGTCTGTTTTTTTGCACGACGGCCGCTTGGTCAGCAGTTTTTGATAGTTTATGATATAATTCAATATTACAAATTGCTAGCAGCTCGATTTATTTAAAAAAAATAAATAATATTGATATAATATTAACTTCGCAATATCTTAAGACAGAAGGTCCCTTAAGTAGGGACTAAATAATTTAACCGACTTGGTATAATATGGATCTCACAACATTTACGTTAGAAAAGCTAAGAGAAGCGAGACTTGGTGTTTTTACAGGATGTTTTCGATGGGATCTCATGTCTTTTTGTAGATAGTCCTGCTTTTTCTTTTTGGTACATTCTGTAGATCATTTTTCAAGTTATATTTGAACATAACCCAAGAAATTCGTAAAATGGGATTACAAAGTTATTCATGCAGTTGGAGTTTTTAGAAAACTGAACCAAAATTACAAAATATTTTTTTTTTCCTTGGTTTATATAGTAAACACTAACTGTGTTCTAAATTTGAAGCTTCTTTGTCAGCTAGAAGTGTCTTAAACTTACGATGATCGGTCAGTCAGTCAGTGAGTGTCAAAATCGAGAAACTTTGATAAGTTATATCAAAGTTTCTCGATTTTGACACTTTATCCTCCTTGATGATTCAAATCAACTTTTCACTCACTGACTGACTGACTTCAGTTTTCTAAACCAAAATTACAAAATATTTATATTTTTCCTTGGTTTATAATATAGTAAACACTAACTGTGTTCTAAATTTGAAGCTTCTTTGTCAGCTAGAAGCAGAGCCGGATTAACCCTGTCATGGGCCTGTAGGCACTACAATTTTCGGGCCCTTTTTCTTTACCTATTCTGACTGAATAAATCATGTGATGTATTTTTTTGCCTTCTAGGGTTGCCAACATTTTAGTGTCAAAATATAGTATTTTTAAGAAAAGCTTTTAAAAATATAGTACCTTGCACAAACATATATTATTTTAGTAGGGAACAATAAAAAATAACCTAAGTTACATTTTACTAATTTATTTTTTATTTTTTACTGGCCAAAAACTATATTTTTTTGCACTTCTTGCATTTTTTTCTCTCCAATGAAACTGGCAGAAGGTTTATCGCAGTCAATTTTTATATTACTTTAAATCAAAAGCTCTAAAAAAAAAAAATATATGTGCTCTGTTTCTTTCTTCACACCATTTCGAATTCATAATCCTTTCTGTGAATGCCGAAATAGCGGGAACAGAACGCAGAACATTGATCTAAAATATAGTATTTTCGCGTACTAAGTATATAATTATTTCTTCAACAGTATATAGTACGGAGTCCCGAAATATAGTACAATACTATATATTATAGTCCGATTGGCAACACTACCTTCTACCCACATTCCTGAATATAATTCCAGATATAGGCATGGATGACATGACGTCCTAACTCCTATGGGTCCAGACATCGCAGGCTCTATCCGTGCTCAACGCGGGTTGGTTCCGTGTTAGTACAGAACAGTCACTCGCGCAGCACACGCTTAGAGTAAGCGTACGTTTGATTCCGCCCTAAGTCTAGGTGTTTTCTATGTTTAAGTACATGAAAAATTAAAAGCTACTAAATAATTTTTAATTTAAAATATATATTTAGCCAAACGAAATAAACAAAGGAAAAAGTGAAGTACAGTTCTGTTAATTTAAATAGGGACTTTTCTAACTTTCTTAGATATAAAGTCGTTTACGACTTCTTCGATGTGGACCTTTTCCAATATATCATTTTCAATTGCCATTATCGACAATGAATTTAAACGAAGTTGAGACAAAATATCAATATGACTAAAATTGTTTACAAAATTCTTATTATGCGACGCCATTATTCGATTTAAGGGTGCTCGAATACCGGCATTAATTGTTCTGCTAGGTTTTGGACAGAAAAGTTGATGCGTATAAAACTCACGTATACGCTTTGACCTACTAGGTATACGGATATAAATTAGATTAGTTAGTTCATTGCAATCAAACTTATTATGTAAACTTATTACAAAAATAAATAAACTTACCTTATTTAATTCTGTTTTATAATCAAGAAGATTTATTTTCTCGTCAAGTTTTCAAGACCACTGTCATATAAAGAACTAATACTCAACAGTCGAGTCTACTTCTACACAAAAACAAACGCTCCTGCTTGATAGTATCAAAC
The DNA here is from genome assembly GCA_001625245.1 of Calycopis cecrops. Classification (NCBI taxonomy): domain Eukaryota; kingdom Metazoa; phylum Arthropoda; class Insecta; order Lepidoptera; family Lycaenidae; genus Calycopis; species Calycopis cecrops. The sequence continues at coordinate 40,740 of LUGF01025530.1, forward strand.
GAATCGGGGATTTCTCCAACGTAGAACGACATAAACCGTGGGCCTTGTCGCTGCGTTCTGAATGTTTTAAATACTTTTGGTTTTGTGTATGTGAAAATCGTAAGTCTTCAAACACGGAGAACACAAACAGTAAACTTTTTAAAATTTACCTTGCAATCGCAGAACTCATGTCACATATTGTAATTAAAGATACGTAGGTTATAGGTATTTTGAAAGTTTCGGAACTATTACGCTACAAATTATTATCACGCTATGGAAGCTTACAGAACGCATCCAATAAATCGGGGATTCCCCCAACGTACATGAAGTCCACTTAGTTGCGTTTCGAAGGATTATATTAGTTTTAATATTAGATACTAGATGGATCTGTATGTATAAAGTGTTACAGGCGTTGAAAAAGAAAGAATTGTTTTGTTAATTATCATTTTCGTTCAATTCAAAATTTTTTTTTTCGGAATGCAGTGCAGTGGGCGGGGCCCCTGTCGATGCTGGGCCCCTAGGCAGTTGCCTACTCTGCCTTAAGGTTAATCCGGCTCTGGCTAGAAGTGTCTTAAACTTACGATGATCGGTCAGTCAGTCAGTGAGTGAAAAGTTGATTTGAATCATCAAGGAGGATAAAGTGTCAAAATCGAGAAACTTTGATATAACTTAACAAAGTTTCTCGATTTTGACACTCACTGACTGACGGACCGATCATCGTAAGTTTAAGACACTTCTAGCTGACAAAGAAGCTGACAAAGAACTTTTAAATTACTAATTCAAATTGAATGAAAGTTAAAATATACCGTGTCTATACGATACCTGTTTAGTTACTGAAAATTCATGGTTTCCTGTTTAATCCACAACGAAGTTATAGGGGATTGGAATTGGTTTGAATTGCTTTGAGAAAAGGATGGTACGGCAGTGCCGCTTTTTTGCTCGAATTGCGGGGGCACTGCCGTACCCCCCAGCTCCCGTATATACCGCTAATAAAATTAGGTTATTATTATACACATTCCTCTACCCTTTCCTGCACAAGAAGCGTCTAATATTGATTACAGAGTGTTATAAATGCCTTTTAAAAAGATAAGGCAATATTTTTTTACACTAGATAGAACTAAGTTGTTATTGTTTTGTGTCTATTAAATAAATAGGCGTCGTTTATAAAAATAAGGTATTAGATAATTAAATATTGTATCAGTTGTAAATGATAGTATCTGCTTGCCTGCTGCCGAATGTTTTAGAAAACTAATTGCTTAAGTTATATAACAACAATATTTTATGTTTATCAATACTTCTATATCGTATTATAGTCCACTCTGAGTCAGACCTGGGGTTTGAACCCAGGACCTTATCTGTGGTCGAATATGCTTATTGCTTACCATGAGGCAGTCATTCTAGACCATGAGTCAGTGACTTCTGTACTAATACTAAAATATTTTTTAATGTTATAAATAGGATTTTTTGTTCGAATATATCAAATATGCTCCCAAAACTACTGCAACGATATTACCCATTCTTTCACTAATAGAAAGCAACAATATCAGGAATTAATCGAACAAATTTTCATTTTTGACGCACAAATAAGTGGGTACGTGTTAGCTAGTTTTTAATATAAATAAGTAGTACTGACGGGGTTTTTTGCCTATATATTGTGTGCATAGACAAATTCTCGGTATATTTTGACAAGACAAAATTACAGAACAGATCACGTGGTGAAGTAATATAGCCCGGTTTATATAAAAACTTTTGAACTGATAGTCCGGTCAATTTAGACATTTGAAATAACAAAAATTCCCGGAAAGCCAAATTTTGGTGGAGACCTATAGTTTGCCATTACAAATTAAGTTTTAAAAGTCCCCATCGATCCTATGTGTGCTTAAAAAGTTATTCGAGGTCAAGTTTTATGAAAAAGAACTTTAAACCAAAGTTGTAGATCTTAAAATTATCTACAAAAATGGTATCAATGTTTTTTTTTCCTAACAGTTACCATTCCTGAGATATCGCGATTCTAAGAGTCATATAATAGTCATAAAATAGCCATATGTTTCACATAGCGGATGTCGGTCCTTGTAACACTACGGACAATAGAAAAGCCCGATGTTTTTCAAGCCGTGCATAGAGGAAATTCAGTTAGGGACTGGCTACCATTTGAATAAATGTTTTTAGGATAGTATAATATCTATAAAAGAGACACAAATAAGTATTTATACTTGTATTGAGTGCCTAATATGTATATACTCGTACGTGGCTCATATGTGCATATCATGTATAATCTGACTCTTAGAATCGCGATATCTCAGGAATGGTAACTGTTAAGAAAAAAATCATTGATATCATTTTTGTAGATAATTTTAAGATCTACAACTTTGATTTGAAGTTCTCTTTGATAAAACTTACCGTTTTCAAGCAAAATCCAAAAAACCTCAAATTTTGACCTTTGACCTCTAATAACTATTTAAGCACACATAGGATCGATGGGGACTTTTAAAACTTGATTTGTAATGGCAAACTATAGGTCTCCACCAAAATTTGGCTTTCCGGGAATTTTTGTTATTTCACCACTTTTTTATGTCTAAATTGACCTATGAATTATAATAACTAGCGATCCCGCGAAGATCGATATTCGATCTAAGCAAAATTTTTTTGTAATTAAAAACTAAATATCATATGACATATTGTTATGTCATCGTAATTAAGGTAAACAATTTCTATAGAATTACTAGCTTCCGCCCGCGGCTTCGCCCGCGTGGATTTCGGAAAATTCGCGGCTTCAAAAATGGTGTTGTTATTATTATACATAATCTAATATTATACTGAAATATATAATATATTAAACATATAGTTATTGTATGAAACAATAAACCGCTTTGAGAATTGAATTTGTCGCCGGGCATTTTAGGCGCTTTAGATATTGCGTTTAAGTCAATCTTATCGTGATAATAACTTTTAATCTATTTGTCCAAATTAGTTAGTGTAAAAGACAAAGTTTATCTACATTCAAAACGTAAAGTGACAGATGTATCAATTATCATAAGAGTTCGATAAATATTCGAAAACGTGCATCGTTAAAAAATATCCAATTTAATTGAATGTTTGTTTCACTATTTTGGTCATAGTGACTTACACATAACAGATAGATATATGCTGTCGCGGACTTTTATTTAGAACTATTTAAGATAAATAATCCTACAGTAATTATCTTTGTGTAACTCCAACGATTAGAGCAGCGCACGCCAATATTGCTCTCAGGGGGCTGATTTTTTTCCGACTTACTTGACAGTTATCGTTATATTATAACCAAATTATAAAAAAATCCCTTTAAATTTTAACTTATTATGTTATTCTGATATAAAAGCTATATTACTGTGAAGTTTCATGAAAATCCGTTCAGTAGTTTTTGTGTGAAAGAGTAACAAACACATTCACAAACTTTCGCCTTTATAATATTAGTAGGATCAACACTTTCAAAGACCATATGAACTTCGTCAATAATTACGTGTATCATATATATCAATGTGTCAAATGCATGGTAGTGTGTATAAAGTTTTATTTATTAAATTAAAGTACTTTACAATCATTACTATTAAAAAATATTAGCGTACTGCACTTCTCTTACACCAAAACTGTAAGTGTGCCAAATTTCATACTCCTCCGTCCGCACAATTGTCGTAAATATGCTCCGAAAGTTTTTGCCTCACGTATTAAAATATAGATATATAATAATAATAATAATAATAATAAACATATTTTGAAATTTTGTCAATATTCCTTATTCTTAGGTAGTACCTATAGTTGCGGGCGATATGAATCCACCTACTGCAGAATTAAAATCTAATATCTGGACCAAAATTCCACTTCGTGCTGTGATTATGTTGTACCAACTTCCTTTCAAGATGTGAAACGCACTCTGCGATTACTTGAATTACATTGAACAGCTGTCGTGTGTAATGGCCGCTGCACACACTACTGTATAACGGAGCGGTCTACCTGCGCAGATATAACGTAAAGTCAGGTACACACGGGATAGTATACCGCACAAGTTACCGGCACAGGTTTTTCTAAAAGAGACCGTAGAATGTTCTGTGAAGACCGTTCTATTCCTTCTTCAACTATTGGTTGTTAGAGATTGGTTGAACATAAATCAATAGTTCCTTACCACAAGTGTCACTTTCATTAATATGCCATAGGTAAATGGAAATTTAGTCATTAGATTGGTAGTGTGATATAGTAGATCGTCACTTTCGTAAACTAAGTCTTTGTGCAACGTTTGCTCTACATTAACCAATGAATGAATGGTATTGTTCATCATTTATATTGCAACTAGCTATCTATTCCCCTAGGTTTAACCTGCGTCTAATTTCTAAGAAATCCGTATAAACTTTTACACTCTATTTCGCTCCCTTAGGGAGGCAAATTTCTATAAATCCTTTCTTCATCAGTAGGTACTTCACTTCACTTTCAAGTCATCCTGTGTCCACGGTCGGTGCAACCTGGTCGAAACGTTAGGAAAAAAGGTATGTTTCGCGTTAATCCCCGTATGCATAAATTAAAAAATCCTTTCTTAGCGGATGCGTACGTCTTAACATCTACCTGAATGCCTTTTCTCATCCCTATCCTCCAGTGGTTTGGGCTCACCAGTCAGCACCTTTGACTTTTATATATACTGAAGGTCTGTTTGGTAGGTAGATGACAAACTAAGCTGGAAGCTTAGTTTGGTAGGTAGGTATCTAACCGTAGTCATCTCTATGTCCCGCAGTCCACTACTATACCCTTTAAGCTTGATTTCATCCCGCGCGTTACTTTATGGAATCAGTCGCCTCCTCTCGGTATTTCTGGATCGATATAAAGTAGGGAATCTTTTAAGAAAAGAGCTTAATCAATCAGACATCACTTACCGCTATCTGAGACTACTGAGCTAAAAAAAGTACTTTACCGTCTAGTAATTGACTGTCTCACTGTATTGTCTAGATCAAGCGCCCATTTAAGTACAATTGTAAGAAGACATGGATTACCTATTGTATTGTAAAAATAAATAAAGCGTTGGTGAGCATATGTCAAAATCTACCCACTAGGATGCACCACAAACATTTGAGACAATGCACGTTGTTGTTTGAAGCGTGATCTGGCAATATAACTATGTATTACAGTATTAATAAGGTTAGAAAGTTCAATTCAGTTTGCCCGATGGTGAATAATCGGCTTATCTTAATGGATTCAGTCCGAGTCTCTGCAGGGGATACAAGAGCGTTCGGAATTAAAAGCCGTTGTAGCGTTAAAATTGAGTTTATTGAAATGCTCTGTTGAAATTTGATAAAGCACGCTGCAATATGAGTAAGAGGGGTTTTATACGACGATTAAACGTTCATACACCGAGACAAACTACTAAACTATACTTAAATGATACGACTGAAGTCATCCATGTTAGCATTTCCTATTTAATACATAGTACTCTGTACAGCATATAATGACGCGATCGATCGAAAACACAATTACTGTTTGTAATAATTCGGTTGGCAAGAAATTGGTCTCATGTTTATTTGACTTGAGGGCTTGAAGTGTAACAAAATGTAATTAGGAAACGAGCACTCAAAAATATTAATCCTCAAGATAATAAGAAACATAGACGGTTTAACAACATTCTTAGTATTTGTCTAGGGTGAGTCCGAGGAGGTTACGATCTATTCAATATACAGGTTAAAGATACAGAAATTTAAGAATGTGACAAGAGCAAAATCTTACGGCTACCTTATCTTATTAACAATATGAACGCAAAAATTTATATGTGCGTTTATTTTTTACTTGGGACATAGTAGTTAGGCTTGGTTGAAATTCTCCACATAATATATCGATTGCAATCTGGATTAACATAAAAAAAATTACTACCCAAATTAATCCCTTGGGGGAGATTTTATGCGGGGGTAAACGCGGCTTGGTTGATTTTTTTAAGGCCCTTAAAAGTCATGTCTATACTAATAATATAAAGCTGAAGAGTTTGTTTGTTTGAACGCGCTAATCTCTGGAACTACTGCACCGATTATTTCTTTCAGTATTAATTAGTCCATTTAGCGATAGGACGCATCTGCGTAACAATCAAGCGAATGTCCATGGGCGTCGGCAGTCATCAAAAGTCTCCGATTGCTCGTTTGCCCTCTTATGCTATAAAAAAAATGCATACGTGTGGCACAACTACGTTTACTCTGTTACCTACACTTGATAGTTGAAAAAATACGTAAACTCGACTGTTGAGCTGTTAGTAAATATTAAAACGTCATTAAGAAATGGTTTCACAGATTCCAATAAGGCCTCAATCAGCCTATTATGAAATTATGTGACAATAATGAATACTGGTTTTATAAGATCCGGTTAGAGGTAATCGATACGAAGCATTTTTTCGCTAGTTAGGTTAGGTTAGTAAGTATGGAATAGCTATTTGACACTATAATAATAAACCTATAATATAAAATTCTCGTGTCACAATGTTAGTTACCGCTACTCATCCGAAACGGCTAGACCGATTCTCAGGAAATTTTGTGTGCCTATTGTGTAAATCTGAGAATCTACCAACATCTATTTTTCATCTCGCTATTTCCATGGTATCAAACTTACGCGGGAGAAAATGCGGAGCGCAGCTAGTAACGTTAAAATATTCTCCTCGGTATTTCTTAATATAACCATTGTTATATACATAACCACTTAACACCTAGACAATGAATTTGTTGGATAAGTTGCCCAAGATATTTGTTTTTTAAGTGTCATGCTCGTCTTTATAAGTTCATTTTAGATTTCGTATTTTGATACTTGAACATGTTTGTTCTATATAATTCCGAAAGAGATTAATTCAATGGCTGTGTATTAAGTTTTAAGAGAAAAATATTCAGAGTATAACAATATATAATTAATAAATAATCGGGACACCTATTTAAAAATATTTTTTTTATGTCGCACCGCACATGTCTCCTCTAAATGTAGATTATCAGATACTCTCTGTATTTCAATTTGGCTAGATACACAATATGCTTCCATCACGATATTTTGCTGTAGTTCCTACGTGTAACTCTGTTACTGCTCTACAAGAATGTGAGAAAGCTAATATATTTAAAAGCTCACAGTATAATTTGTACATTAAGATAGTATATATGTACATATTATAATTGTTATTATTGTATTATAATGTTTGTTAATGGAAGCAAAGGCCCATATTTTACAGGAACTCTAATAGAACGTGTGTATATGTATAATGTGTGTGTTGTCGTAGGTGACAGACGTAGTGAGTGGCGCTGGGTACAATGCCTCGGTGACTCCGCACGGCACTATATGTTTGCGTCTGAGGGACAGAGTTAAGTAAGTATAGAGTTCAAATAGAAATTGTCTATGTAAATATTTTAATCGATTGTATTGACGATCACATCAGCAGGTTCACGCCGCAGTTGCGGGTTTAAATCCCGCCCAAGTTATGGATGTCTATCTACGAATTTCATGAATTTCTTTAAAAATCTTAATCATATCCAATCTCTTAAATTTATATATATTTAAGTCCTATAACTGAAGTTTCTTACATCTGTGGTGTTTACACACCATATTATAACGCGGTTCTTAGCACAGGGTTAGGCTAAAGTAGTGTGATATATCACAATCTATTACACAGAAGACACATACCTACAGAAACAGGCATAAATTAGACATACCATTTCATAGACTTAGTAAAGTAAAGAATTCCTTTCGGGGACAATGCATACGCCTCTACAATAGGATCCCAGAAAGCGTCCAAAAACTTTCGATTAATAAATTTAAAAAAGTTGTTAAGGAGCGTTTGTGTGGTAAGGCATACTTTATGGTATAGTAGGCATATTTTATGATAGATACCACATCTTGGGTTTTAGTACCCTCTTCCTAGGCTGTTTTTGTATCATAATTATTGTAAATTCATAAATTGTATATCATCTATAATATGCAACTGTATTTGTATTTTTATATTTTTTATTTTTACATCTGATCACATCATGTGGCCCGCTGAGTTTGTTTCGCCGGTTCTTCTCAGGACATGGCTTGGGTTGAAACGGTGGTAGACTTAATAGTTGACGTTCAAAAAGAAATTTCTGTAAATCTATTTTGAATAAATTTTTTTTTTATTTAATTTCATTTTACAATTATTATCTATATTTATCCTATAATCTATTATATTTATCTGCACAGGGTGGACATGACCGTAGATGGCGCTGTTCGAGTGACGAACGCGAAGAACAATATCATTCTTGCTCTGTCGAGGTCCGGAGCAGCAGCCGCGTTGATACACCCAAACGGACGGGTCTATCATTACGGGTCGCGAGTTGAAATACAGGCACGCCATCAACAAGGAAACAACAAGTAAGAACCCTTTGTAGTGTAAGATCCTGGGTAGGCATATCTAAGCTTAAACTTTTTGGACATGCTCCTTATATACTAAATTCTGAGATTACATTTTAGTGGAGAAGATGATTTTTTTTTTAAATGATTAGACTAGACCATGCAATTTTATTATATTAGTATTAGGATGCGGGAGCCTGGTCTGATATGTGGGTATACATTGTTGGTAGTTTAAGCCTGCCAAAGCCATACATATTAGAATTTCATAGCATTCATCGTTTCTGGCTTTGTTGGAAGTGCTCATATAGATTACAGTGTAGCATAGTCTGATAGTATCTTTCTCATCTTAGCATGTTCCCGGTCACAACCGAGCCCGGGCTCCTCTTTCCTACTTTTACTACTTCATTTCACATGATCTTCGGTGTCCTTTGATGTTATGACCTTGGCACGCCTGTCATCTACTACTACGCTAAGCCAGCACTTTTTGGGTTACCCCTTCTGCTTTGACCCGACCCCGAGGCAGCATAGTCGGACATTTATTAAGCATAGTCTGATAATCTGTCTTTCAGAATTCTGATATATTCTGAAGAATGTAAAGTTTGTCTTAAGGCTACAGACAGATTTAGTGTTCTTAAGAAACTACAACACAATTTCATTTATTATCTACGAGTAAGTACTAGGAACCGATAAGTTTGACTTGAATATGCGAAACAGCGTTCATGATTGATTAGCTGTAGCATAGGCAATGCTCTGAGCCCTAATTGCCTGATAAATTGGTCAGTCGTTAGCACATTTTATAGGAACTATTTAATGCAAGCACTTAAATAATATATTTATTTTTTGTGTTTGTAACGAATCAAACAATACCTGACGTATGACGTTGGTAGCATGCATTACATAATTGATATCCATAAAAAAAATATAGTTCTTTTTAAACATCCTAAAATAAAACTTAACCTATCAAATAATATCGGTAATATATTTCCAAAAGGAAATAATTTTAAAGAGCACATAGGTAAAATGCATTGAATTTCCTTATATCTTACATGCAGCCGTACTTTGCCGTGGATGAATATATGTAGTAGGTATTCTTTGAAAGAATAGCGCTAATATATAATTAGATGACCTGTTACTTGCTTTAAATTTGTCATTATGTTATAATTTTTTGATGTGATAAAACTGGACCTTTATTACGTTCTTACCTACCACAATATTACTATCAATATTCTACTGCAATTTAGACAAAAACATGTTTTAATTTGAGAAAAACTCACCAGTTAGCACCAAGGTCGTTGTAATACCTAGGTCGTTAAATTCGGTAGTGAATCCCTCGGAATCTTCAGTTTTGTTCAACTTCAGCTACGCCAAACGGCAACTCTTAAACACATTTTGTTTGAATTGCAGAGAACTGAGATTGCTTTTGAATGCGAGCGTCGGTTTTCAATTAATGCGAAGCCAAATGCAATATAGCACCAGGCAATGTGTTGTTTGCCTTTGTAGAATGTTGTTTGCTTGTTTTTGAGGCCAAAACATCACGAATATGACCAGAGTATGACTGTAATGTTTGCTCAAAGAAAAATAACAACATTATTTATTTGTATTTATATTAAAGATTCTTTAAATAAAACATTTTCTAGAAAATGTAGCGTAGCTTTTAGCTTACTCTCGAAGTCGAATGAAATATAACATATGTAGAGATTGTAATGTGAAGTAACATAAAAATACTTTTTAACCAGAAAAAAAAATACCGTGAGATATTTTTATACTAGGAGAATATATTTTAAGCGTAAATAGCCAGTTTTTTAACTAAGGTAGGTGGGGGTAATAAAGCCTGTTGGCTCATAAGGCCTAAGTAGCAAAACTACGATTTTAAATTATCAGTGTTTAAATTGCGACAAGTGGTATCACGAAGAATGATACAGAAGAGTTTGAGTGCCCTGGTCATTGTTAAGGAAAGCTTTTTATTTTTTATTTTGAAAATATATTTATTATAATTGATCTCAATTACCAAATTTTTATGTCTGTTTAGATTACTTATGTGTGTTAAAATTGTAGGCCATAATATATCCTGCTATACTATAATAAGGTCTCTTGATAGTGTTTAAAAATGTTTAATTTTTAGTATTATTATAATTAAAGTAGGTGATCTTTGTTTAATGAATACTAAAATTTGTTGATTTGAACAAATAGTTTTTATTTTATTTTAAATCTCCCTTAGGTAGGTCTTAATAACCACGACTACCTTATGTGTACCTTATATTATATGTGAGATGAAGAAATATTTTCTGCGTCGTCATAGGTAAGCTATTCGTTATTTATCTTGTCTTTACAGATACGCAAAGATGTGGTATAAGGGTGTATCGTTTACTGCGGAGCAATGTGCTCTGGTGTATTTAGTGGACGCTGCTGGGACAAGAACCACCACAGATACCTTCCTCGACATGAGCCAGGACTTCACACTCAATGTGTTTTACAAGTAAGTACCCATCTCCTTGGGTAATATGTTTACATACTCGATTCGAGACATTCGGTTTTTTAAGTTAGGTAGCAGTGGCGTAACTACAGGGTGGTAAGTCGGCAAAATCCCAAGTACACCCTGCCGTGGGATGAATTTACCCCCAGTTAGGTAGTACGAACCTATCTTAAATACTACCGTAAGCTATAAAATTTAACTAAACAAAATGGTATTCTAGATTTGTTTACTTTTACTAAGTAAAATAACACATACAACACACACACACAAATGCGGCTGAACAATTTTAAGTCTTTTAAAAAACCAAAATTTTCGGATTTTTAAAACCCAGCCATGTTAAAATACTTTTGACGTTTTCCAAAATTTTGTTTTTCGACATTGTTTCACAGTGGCAATACGAGACGCTGTGTCGAGCCACCCATATCTATGTATTTATTCATACAGTTATCGATTGGCAACGTACACGCCGGTAACCACCGTAATTTGATTAGCTACCCTCATCCTCTTTTTGTGTCTACTTCACGAACGGTATAAAAAAACATCTGGTCAGTCTGGCTGGATATGTACTTTAGTTTATTTTTTTTATGAACCGATGTAGCTATGTCTTAACCATCGTTCTAATTTTATAAATGCGAAAGTTTTGATGTACGTTTGTCACTCTTCGTGAAAAAGCTTCTGAATGAATTGTTGATGAAATATGTCCCTTTGGGTGATTTTAGTAACTTATGACATCAGGATATCTGTCATCTCAGTCGTCCCGTGACCATGGTTGCTGTAAAGCTTCTGAAAAGTTGGATGGGATTCTAGACAATAAACCGGGATGAAATCCGTTACAATACTTTATTACAATTATTGGTGTAACGTTATGCTGTCAATCGACAGCAGTTTGTTGTTGTTTTCATGTATAATATTATACTAATGCATAATACAGTTGTTTGTCTTCTTTTGTTTATCGATTACGGTGATTGCTCCTCGTTTATGGCAGGCCTATAGGCCGTCCTTAATCCTTATAGCTTTATAAGACTTAGCGATCTTATGAGAACAAGAGGTTTTGGGCTGCAAATTGAAAAGAATGTCAAAAGCATCACCACTGACTAAAACTACAAGTTCCTAAGTACTTAGACCTAATGGTGCGCGTCCTTAGAAATGGATTCATTAAAAAATTATAGGTCCTTTACGTGCCGCCCACTTTACACTTCATATCAAGGAAATATTGCGCCTTGCGATTTCACCCGCGTAAATTTCGATCCCATGGAAAATCAATCCATGCCATCCCATAGGAACATTTTTTCGGGATAAAATCTATCCTATGTTTTAATCCAAGTTACTCCGTGTGTGCCAAATTTCATGAAAATCGGTTTAGCAGATTTTTCGCATGAAAATCGGTTTAGTAGTAGAAGGAGTAACAAACAAACAAATAAACAATTCCATTATAGGACTTCGCGCCAAAATTCCAAATTCCACTGTCACCACCTAGATCCTCCGAAGTCTACTACTGTGCGCTATAAGTGCAATTTCATCCCACGCACCATTGCAATATGGAATCAGCTGCCCCCCTCGGTATTTCCGGACCGATACGACCTAGGGATCTTCAAGAAAAGAGCTTATTCTTTCCTCAAAGGTCGGCAACGCATCTGTTAGACCTCTGGTGTTACGGATGTCTGTGGGCGTTGGTGTTCACTTTACATCAGGTGACCTAACTGCTCGTTTGCCTCCTATGCTATAAAAAAAAACAAACAAATAAACAAACAAACTTTCGCATTTATAATATTAGTAGGATTGTAAGAAAAACTTGTTTTGCGGAATGTATTTATTTAGTTTTCGGTAGCAATTGGCATTTGTGCCGTTTGATATTTTTGTTTCACTATTACCACCAGGATGTGCGTATGCTAATCGATATAATAATTATGTTATCTGTAATATTATCTGCATCCTATATATTTTGTAGTAGGTATAGAACTTTAGATCATTTAGCAAGAAAATTTTACTTAAGAGTTAAATCAATCTCTGCTCAAATCTTCGTATAATAATATGTATTCGTATTTAAAACTCTGCGCACACAAAAAATAAAATGAGATTAGATAGTTTACAAATAAGAATAATAATTATAAATTAAATTTCTGCCGCAACGTACATCATTCGTATATTTACTTAGTCGGGCCTTTATGCGAACGTCTTCACCAGAACTGAAGTCTGACAGTCGTCTAGTCCCGATCTTAATCTGCTGGATTATTATTTATGGTCAGTTTTAGAGAGTACATCTTGCTCTAAACTCCATGATAATTTGGAGTCCCTACAACAATTCATACGATAAGCAGTGAAGAATTTCCCCATGGAAAGAGTGCATGTGTTGATAACTGGCCTCAACGTTTAGATAAAGGACTTTATTGCAGCCAATGGAGACCACTTCGAATAAGCCTTTTATATTAATTGTGTATTAAACTATCACTCTGTAAAAGTAATTAATGTTATTTGCACTTTAAAAAATATATTTTTTTATTTGTAACAGAACTTACCTATGGTTAGACTAGGTATATGAAAACGATTAATGTCAAAAAATATAGTAACTGTGATAAAATAGCGAAATGAATTTTATAAAAGGATGTAATTTGCAGCTTTATTGGAAGGTTAGGTTAGACAAACATAGCCAATACGCGTATCCCGTGCATAGGCTACGCTACTTACAAAGGGATAATTTATTTCAAAGAAAGAAATTTGCATTTTTAATGAACTAGCTAATGAAAATCCTTTTCTCCTACCCATGGTGCTAATGTCTGTGTGTGAAATATATGTAACTAGCTTCCTTCTTAGAGCCCTTTAAGTGACCAATACTGATGACATATCTTGGGTATTGATTAATTCTATATATGTATTATGGGTAATCGTTTATTGGTTATTAACTTTAATCAATTTGAACGGTCCCAGGTCCCAGATTTGAATAGTAAAAGTTTAAGACCCTGTTGACTATTCAAAGCTCGCTTTTAGTAGACTCGTTACGAAAACTATAACTGAAAAATCTAATTTCCTTTGTCCTGGTCTTTAAATTTCGTGTCGAAAGAGAAGAAGAATGAGAAAGAGGACCTTCTGTCCACAGGACAGGAACTGACCCTTATTGTAGGTAGTTTTTGTTAGAAAAAGTTGCCGGAACCCTTGACATGATAGTTGTAAAGCACCTCTTTAAGTATAAGACTACTAAAGCGAAAGTGGGTTTTTATTGCCCGTGACCGTAAATATATTATTATTGTGTGTAATCAGTTAAAGTGCATGCACTCTGCAATACAGACTCTGATGAAGATGAATAAGTAAATATAATATACAGATATAGTATGTCTACAAATACATTTTATACTGATTTACCTACAAATAACGAGTCAAGATTTATGGTAATAATTAATGTAAAATACTATTGATGTGTATCTATATTTTTATATGTATACTATGATGATTTTGTACGTATGATGACAGGAATCATCTGGTATAAACCTAGTCTAGCCTGTTTAAGTTCTGGTACAAAGAAAAAAAATACTTTTTTAATTGCAAATAGCATTTATTACTTTTATAGTGTGTAAGTTTAATACACTAACATAAAATAATTAGAAATACAAAAAGCTTATTCGAAGTGGTCTCTATCGGCTGCAATACAATCCTTTAAATGATGGGTCCAGCTGTTATCAATAGAAGCACGCACTCTTTCCATGGGGAAATTCTTCACTGCTTATCATATGAATTGTTGTAGGGACTCCAAATTATCATGGAGTTTAAAGCAAGATGTACTCTAAAACTGACCATTAATTATAATCCAGCGGATTAAGGTCGGGACTAGGCGACGGCCAGTCTTCAGCTCTGATGAAGTCCGAGACGTTCGCTTCCAACCAAGACTGCGTTGACCGACCTTTATGACCCGGCGCCGAGTCTTGCTGGAAGGACCATACTTGGTTATTGATAATGGTGTTATTAAGGGGCTTTTTTTTGATATCTTTTTCAAATATGGCTTAGTCACTCCTTCCTAGCTAACACTCCACCAAACCATCACTGCAGTCAGATAATATCCACGATGCACTCTGTTGACTTATTGAGAAGCTTCCTTAGAGCTTTGAGCAACAATATGGTCATTTTATTTGTTAAAATGTTGCTCAATTGTAAAAAAATTCTCATCCGTAAACAAAATTTTCCGTCCCCTCCGTTGTTTCGATTTTACCACCTTACTAATCTTTAATTTATCAGTTGAAAAATGACCAGCAAGTCTCTTATAGGCTGCAAGTCCTAACTCCTAAATCATCTCTTAAAATATGCTACACGGCTCTAGGTGCTATCCTTATTTCCCTATATAAAATCTTTTGCTTTCGGAAAGGATTTCTTCAAATTCTTTCCCTTACAGCTTGGACCACCTTTTTCATACAAACACTACGTGGACGGCCACATTTTTCTTTGTCGTATACATATGAAGTCTCTTTGTACCTATTAATAGCCCGGTACACAACATTTGACAAATACCACAGTGTATGGAGAGTAAAAATTGCAATTGTCTTTATACCTACTTGTAATATTATACATATAATTATTATACAATCACAGCGATTCTGTCCTCTTTATCACCCAACTCTATTTTAATATCGCCAAATATTGTACAATGTATTGGCGCCAAAATGAGAAAACACAATGAACAATCGTATAAAAATGACAGATTCCAAATTGAAATGTAATATTTTTTTATTTTTAATTGTAACAGTATTTATGGCCAGACTAAGTATATCCATGCCTTAATCTTTAATCTCGTATTTTCTTTTGTTTTATATAATTATTATACATATCGTCATTAAACAAAAACAGAAGAAATCAGAAGAATACATATCTACGCTTCGCTTTCGAGCTTAGTGATTAAAAAATCAATTATGCCTATTAGTTCCTTTTAGTTATAGTCAACGATTTTTTAGTTACTGTATGGATTTCAACATGATATAATAACCCGTAAAGTAAATACAAAATTTGTAACAAACTCGAAACTCAAGTAAGTTTTTTTTTAATATTGAAGGTCCTTTCCACCACCTTTTCACTTCAATAACACACTTCTAATTTACTATATTATACTATAACTATACTTTCACTCCATAACAAAAAGCTCTAACAGGTTTCGGACCTGACAAAATCAAAATCGTAATATATTTTACACAAGTTCATAATAGGCTATGTGGAACTCTAATTGAAACCTGTGTAGTCGGATCTTACTCTACGATTTATGAATCACTAATTTAACTATTTGTGTCTCGTACAGCGAGTCCCGTCACGGTCCGTCATATGTCAACGAGGCGTTGTCGCTGCTGCAGGCTGCACAGTACTGGCTCACCGACGATGGGATTGACAACTGGATTATAAACAATGTACGCGTCAGTCAGACGGCGGATGGTCTTGTTAGGTGAGGAATACAGCCTAGAAAATAATGCTATATAATATCTCCTATGCTGAGTGACTGACTGACAGATTGTCAGATAAATTTGTGACACGATACTGTATGCGAGAAGCCGAAATTTGCTGACTGCACATGTTAGTGGAGTTTCCAATTGTAGCACTATATCTCTTTACAATAATTATTAGTAGTGTTCCGAGATCCGGAATATATACTGCTGCTTCCATTGGATATACTGTCTAATATGTGGTCCCATATTTTAGAGCAAACCAACCAACCAACCAAGAAAAACCAAACATTTTAAATAGATGTTCTCTCTGGTCTGTCCAGAGAGAACATCTATTTAAAATGCTTGGTTTTTCTTACAGCTTTTACAAGTTTTCATTAAAGGGAGCGCATTTTTTATTTCCTATTTTCCTAATCGAACGTTCCACCTTTCGATTGGGCTACATGTCATGCTAGGATAATGTTGACTGGAAAATTACAGCAATGACTTCATCCATTAATTTATGCGACAAAATGTCAAAATATAAGCTAATTAGATATAAGTAATCTAATTTGACACTTCTATATACTAGCCATTATATTCGGATAAATAGCACGGGCAGTAACTGTTAACAAAATGATATGCCTAAATGAAACTATTAGCAGTGCTATATTTTAAATTAACTAAAAGCACTCGATTTTGTATCTAATTGTTTTTCTTGTGCCAGTTTTCATTAGAATAAGAACTAGATTTCATGCGGTTTTTAAAAAATAACTTCTTTATGCAAACAGAAATACACCTGTATTTAAAGAACGTTATTTGTCAAAATATACTTTATTTTTGTCCCTCGCGATGACACGTTGTGTCGTTCGCTCTCACCTCTTGGATGGCGACTGCTTTATCGCACATATTTTTGAGTTGTCATTATCACGTCATCAAATTGCATAAATATATTTAGATAACGCCTACGCTCTTCGTATTTCCTTATCGTGCGTCCTCATACAAATTTTCAAGGTTATAATGATCTGTTCTTTGGATATAAATATGCAAAACATGCCCTTTAATTTAATATGTAGGTATATTTGAGTATGACACATCTATTTTCTAAAATGCAATAAAAAGGTCAACCACATACGCAAATTTGCGAGATTGTGCCAGAGTTAGCTTTGGTCAATGTAACAGACTAATTATTTAGTTTTGGCTCGATGGCATTGGAATATAATAAAGAAAGCTTTTTCAGTTTTGAGACGAACTTCTTAGCATTCCATGGATTCACCGTGCGGGTGCCGGGTCCATCGTGTGGCAGAGGAAGTAACCCCGAGTAGCCCCGGGACTTGTGATTCCGGGTGTAGGTTTAAGAGGCCTCTTTGTGATGATCATCAACACTCACCTTTACTACTCAGGCTTACTCCCCCTACCTAGCCATACTTCATAGGAGCCTGCTAATGCAGCTTTAGATACTCGTTCTAAAGTAGAACTTACTGCAGTTCTCGACA
This sequence comes from Calycopis cecrops, assembly GCA_001625245.1. Classification (NCBI taxonomy): domain Eukaryota; kingdom Metazoa; phylum Arthropoda; class Insecta; order Lepidoptera; family Lycaenidae; genus Calycopis; species Calycopis cecrops. The sequence continues at coordinate 58,424 of LUGF01025530.1, forward strand.
GGCCAAGGTCTTTTAGTAGGTTGTAGAGAGATTTTGCTGGTATACCTCTCGCTCCTACTTCTACCGCGTATAAATTAACCGTATAGTCATTTTTGGTTAGTACGTTTATTTTTAACTTCTTTCCTTCTACGTACTTCATTTCATTTTCTCTAAAGGTTGATGGCATGAATAAATATGTAAAAAAATATTGTACATTTAAACCAGCTTTGATCCGCGATCGCGTAAGTTTCGATCCCGTTGAAATATCGAGATGAAGAATAGATGTTAGCCGATTGTCATACCTACCCGATATGCACACAAAATTTAATGAGAATTGGTCTAGCCGTTTCGGAGGAGTTTGATAACTAACAACGTGATTCGAGTATTTTATATAGAGGTATATGTTGAGATTTGTTAGCATCCTGATTAGTAATTTTTTGATTACGTGTCTAACTGGGTTAAAACATGCACTTACCACTTATTTTCACGCAGACTAGCTAATCGATGAATGTTTCCGCTTAGCAAAGGCACAATTTCCTAAGCTTCCGATTACGAGGGAATTAAAATGCTCGACGATTCGTGTGACATGTGTTATCACGCAGTAGTTATAATAGTAAAAAGAAATTATGATGGGTTATATCAGTTATATGTATAGTATAATATATGGTATACATATATACACATCACTAGCTGACCCGTGTCCTCTTCGTTAAACGTAAAAAAAAACAATAATAATAAAATATAGCACATGTTAATTCCTGATCTATGTAGCTTTCGGTTAGTGAAAGAATGTTTGTTGTAGGTTTGATATCTATTCAATACAAACAAATAAAAAAAAACATTCCCCTTTATAATATTATATTATTTATGTACCTACTAATTATGAAAGTGTAAAATTACTTTCAGTACCTCCTACCATTTTTAATGAAATAAAACTTGCCTCAAGTTTCTTTGTCAAGAAAAATAATGATTCACTGATTCGATACACTGAAAAAACTTTTCACTTCTATTTGCCTTGACCGTGTCTTTATGACGATTCTCAACCTATTACTTACTAAATCTTGTTAATACAGGTGTTATTATAAATGTTTACATATATTTTTTTAAGTTTTTAAATTTTTTTTTTATCTCAGGATCCATCGCTGCAGCCACAAGTACCAACTACGCACCAGTCCGAGCAACGGCTCAGCCTCAATCACAAGTCCATTTCTACACTGCACGGCATCTCTGGGCCAGACTCAGCATCTCTTTGTTAGGTGAGTTTCTAAGCAATGAGAAGACTTCAAACTTTTTTCACTATAGATAGTGAGCCTGGTTGAAGTTGAAAGGCTAAGAGCTTGTTGAAGGAGCAAAAAGTTAAGTCATATACTGTACAATTGTACATTAGTACCCGGGGCTCAAGAGAAATTTTAGTAATATTTACGAAGCCTTTAGCTGTTCGTTTTGGGAAAATAGAACTTAGCTATTCGCCACACGAACCATACAACGCAGTGATGTCGGTTCGATATGGCTGCAATGTTGCAATAGCACCGCCTCTGTAGAAAATAAATATTTATGACACATCACTTGCGAATGTTTGTTTATTTTTGTGACGATTGTACTCACAGTTGGACTGTGAATTGTAATGTTATAGTTTTGTTGAGCTCAATTTAAATTATAAAGTCATTTTCGCTCGTGCATGATCTCATATCATCATTATGTGATTATGTGTATGTGTATCACTAAACAAGCATCACATATTTAAATATCTTCTTATAATATCTGTTGCTATACCGCCATAATATATATAATATTTTTTAAATATTATGTACCTTTTATTTAGTTAGAAATTCCTTAAATATTATACATTACCAAAAGCTTTCCCATACAAACACTAGATATAAAATTACTCTAAACAGAATGGCGACAAAGAAACACATTCTGTTATTGATTGTTATAACTTATAAATTATACTATATATTCTACCATAATTAAGTATATTCATTTTACAAGATTTCGTTGTATCGCGCTTCGTGCGGTGTGTCAGTGGCTGGTAGCCAATGGAGGTGGGAGGAGAGGGGTGGGCAGCGCATCTGTATACTGTATAGCCTCTATGCGGATGTCTATGATCATCGGTAGTCATGAAAGTGGCTGCGACTGCTCGTTTACCCCTCTATACCGTAAAGAAAAGGTTTAGGCCTGTGGCCCATTGGTGTGATGATCATATCGATCATCACGAGGCTCCGAGGCTCGTTTGTTCAACAATATCAAAATATTAGACACATTACGAATATAAATAATAAATATCTGTGGACTTTACACACCACGTTAGCCTAGCCCCGTGCTAAGTACCGTAAGGACTTGTGTGTGTGTGTGTGTGTGTGTGTGTGTATGTTAATGGACAATATATTTAATGTGTTTTATTTTGAAAAACGGCAAGATCTGTATCGCTTATTTTGAAATTATGTTTTTAATGTGTCGTCATTAAATTTGTTATACTTATAAAGTAAGTAAATCTAAATATTTAGAAGTAATTATTTTAATTTAAGAAGTTCGTAAAAAGGCTTTATTATTGTTTTTTCAAAACTTGCCATATGTAAAATAAAAAATTATTGGAAAAAAGCTATTATATAGGCTATTATTAAGTGTTCAGTTATTTAGATTTTTTACCTGTATTTATGAATATTTTTAATAATTAAAATACAATACTTCCATTTGTTTAAGCATGGATTATGCAAAAAACTATTTTATAAATAATTTGTTCCTAATTATTTGACATGGCAACAATTGATATTGACAACTATCATAGATCAAATCATATGTCATTATCTGTAGGTACCTACTAGGTAAGTGTCAAAACTGTCAATCAAATGCCTGAGAAATGAATTTACAAAGTAAATTAAAAACATTAACAACTTATGAATGCTAACATCTATTAATTTGATAATTTAAAGTGTGGTTATCGGTGATATAATGTACCAAATATATACTACTTTAAGCACTTACATGCTTATGAATTGCTTATGAATTTGTGATACGGGAGTCCCATACAATCCTGCCGTTATTCTTTAAGAAATTTTATACATTTAAAGTTTTTATAATAGAAATACATATAATACATATATTAATATACATGACCGCGGCGGGATTCAAACCCGCGACCCCTGGCGCAACATGCTCCACTTATCCGAGCCCTGTACCACTGCGCCAGCCTGGTCGTGAAAAATTGTGAATTTTATAATAATTGTATACCGCTCAAGTAGGCGATACGGTCGCATTGTACTGAGCGCCTCATATACCAGGTACATAGAATATTGAAGGAAACTTATTGTACGACTGCACATTGTTAACAGACGCGGAGAGAGGAGAATGCACTTTGACGGGAACTCCTTCATAGTTCGCAACGCGGGCCATTCAGCCGGCTTCGACGACAAGAATCAACTAAAGGTGTACTAACTTCAAACTTATACAATTTCCATTAACATCTGTAGGTACAGATTTCATTGTTAACTTAGTTTTCATTTAACTTTTAGGTTTATTTGAATCTAATGGACGTGTCTCTTAAAGTTTTTGTTTTTTTTTCTGTTTGTGTATTCTTATGTCCGACAAGTTTTGACACTTTGGTCATGAGTCATGCTGCCAGGCTTTCAATTACCAGATGTAGAATAAGATTAGTGATGCTAAAGTGTTAGATCATCTCCCATGCCGTTGTATGACTATCCGTATGCTACCCGACTCAAAGTGACATAATTGACATATACAAAATACAGTGTTACATTCATATTTATATGTATTTTACATTGCTTTTTATAGTTTTATATGATGCGTTGTGTATAAAACATGTATGATTCAATTTGTTTGTATTGTCAGCGAATTGAACGGTGAATATAATAAAAGAAACGCGTTGAATCAGTGATTTCATAAGTGTTCCTCAGCATTGTTAACTTGGCTTCAGTATAATGCACACTAAACAGTTTGAGATGTGTGACTATGTCCTCGCCGGTGAGGGGTTTGTCGCACCCGCACCTATGGAGCTTGGCAGTGTCGATACGGGCTCATTTATTTTGGTATTTATATTAGACTGGTCCTATTAGATTCAATGAGTCAAACTTCAAGTATGTAAAGCATGCTGTTATGATGTTATAAATATAAAACGTTTCTAACTTATTTGTTTTATTTTAATGTGTTTCACAATTCACAACGGAGTAAATAAGGATAAGTAGCGTCCTTCATAATAATATATTGAGTGTCTCATCTTAATATTTAAATACATATCTGCCCCGACGTTGCATTGGTCCGGGCTAATCTTCGAAGCAACTGAACTGATTTTAAAAACATTTCTTGCGATACTACATATTATGTACTAGTGGCCTCGTCAAACGCTGTCCTGTCATTAATGGAAAATATGTTGTCATGGTAACGTGTATTATGTGGCCGAATTGTCAACCCGTTATTTTGCTGTACTATAGTAAATATTTTGAAGTTGAGGTAGCGACTACAGCATTTTATATATTGATAAATTATAGCCTATACCTATGTTACCGAGGACTATTAGGCATTTAATAAAATCGTCAAAAACCGTCCAGCTGTTTGTGTGAAAGCCGCAAAAGACACAGACAGAATGACGTCTTCTACAATTTAATGTAATGTATAGATATGTAGTTTCTTGGAGTAATTATAAAATAGAGGAAGCGCAATTATTTGAATGTTGAGCCTATATTGGCACTTCTTTTTTATATGCTCTTTTCTTTGATTATATACACGTCTAGATACCGCATCAACCACCTGAAAGCGCCGTAAAACGTCTCTACTATATCTAGTAGAGACGCTCTTCGCTTAAGTCAGTGTCATCTAGGCTGTAACGCGATTCTGAGCTCTCAATAAAAAAATAAATATGCCGGTTTGTTCTGTTCAACT
>LUGF01025530.1:63478-98546 GCA_001625245.1 Calycopis cecrops
TAAACTTAAGATGTCATTATAAATATTATTAGTATATTTTATATTATGTAACACTGACTGTAAATAAATAAAACTGATTCATAAAGTATATTTGGAGTCTTATTATGAAGTAAAAAAATTCTAATACTTATATAGCGATCTATAAAACTAAAACTACCTTCGGAAATCCTCTCATTGATAATAATAATAAACTCTCTCTCTCATTGATAAAAAAAAATTTAAAAAAGCATAATTTATTTTTAATAATAATTAGCATACATTCTTTAAAAAATCTATATAAACCATATATTCATATGTATATTCCTATTTTATTTTTTGCTGTTAGTTCCTCCTGATTTAGTAACAAAATTAAGGGCAATTTTTTATGCGGTTGGTATCCCTTTACACGCACACATTGACGGTTTTAAAACAATCTGTACATAACTGTCACTCACACATTGTGCGAAAAATGAGACGTTTTCTTTGCGATGTTTATTTGAAATGCTCCATCTAGACGTGTATATAATCAAATTGTATTCTCTGTCTACGAATCAAAGGCTCTTTTTTATTAGTCAGACAGGGACAGCGTCATATAATTGGCATATACGTCAATCAGAAATGTAACTGTTTTTTGCATCTGTCTACTAGTGACGTGAGCTATAGAATATTGTGACAATATCGATAATTAATTTATAGTAGCAGTAATGGATGTCTCAGTCATTTGCTGTTTTCACCAGACTTCTATTTATTCCAGAATTTGGTTACTTTCTTGGCGTAAAAATAATAACCGCTACTTGAGAGGCAGTACTTAAAAAGCCTTTCAAGAAATAGTTGATTTCTGTTTAAACTTGGAGGAATTACAACTTAATGGCCAGCGCAGACGAGGGATTTTTGTCCGCGGTGGAAAGAAAAGTACACTCCGCGAATAAAAAATCCCTCGCGGATTTACTGCGTACTCAACGCACACGATGTGTTATAATTTGTTGCCCGGAACGTGCCTCACTCTCGAGAGCGCAACGCGCAGCCGTGTGCGTTGCTTCGCCTAGTCACTAGAGTTCTATTTCTTTCGAGGACAAAAGTACGCGGGAGAATTTTGTCCGGTCAGCTCTCTGCATGTCCTCGTTTATTCGGGGGGTTTTAAGCCGTCGTTTGCGTTACTCCATACAGTTGTGTTCTATTTTAGCGGACAAAAATTCCGCGGACAAATTAAGTGCCTCGTCTGCGGAGGCCATAATAATTACTCCAAGTGTTCAATTGATTTCTTCAAGAATTGTACAAAGAAGGTACCTGTGTAGGAAATACTGCATTGATTATGTCGGTCAATTTATAATTATGTACTTTAAAACAAAAAAAATATCGAAAAAAGGCCTTGTGTCTGCGCACACATTTGTGCACTATAACAAATGTCGCGCAGTTGACTGTCTCCAAAGAGATTCCGTAGACAAATTCAGGTTAGGAGCACATTATTATTATTGTAGCAAACCGTAGCCACCGGTTGTGGTTTGGTAAGGTATGCATACTATTCTTCCCTATAATATTTTATCCACCTAAAGAAAAAAGCTGGTAATTAGGTACTCTATTAAATAAGTGACGACATACATTTTTAGAATATTTATTTAATCACAGTATATTTCAAGTTAGCTATAACAAAGTTCGAATTTTTTTTTTCTTTTGACTTCGCCCGTAGTAATTAATATACGGGTCGAGTCATTCAGTAATAAAGCAGATAACAGTATACCTGTTGCGAAAGAGATATTAGTATCTATGGTAACTGGTGTAAATGAAAATTGGAAGATTCCTGTGGGGTATCTTTAATAGGCGGCATAACTGGTGCACAACTGAGCACCCTAACACGAAAGGAGGAAAGGTTAATCCAGTATTAATAACATTAGCTTGCTTATTAAAATTATCTTAACATAGAAGAGAAAAAATATCGATATCGACATTGTTATTGTACAAGGTTGTTGAGTTACATCACTATAAAACCAATTTCTGCAATATTTAGTCAACGGAAATAAAATAGGGTAACTACCTAGGTACATATATATCATGATAAATAAGTAGCATTTATTGGAAGAACCATTTTAATCATAGTTTTGTTTGCATTATTTATAGTTTAATTGGTTTCATGTCAATGTCAAAATGTGAATTATTAAATAAAAAAAATAAGTAAAATTGATTTAGTGGCTCTACATGCATGCTAAGTGAATTTGTAAATAATTTGCTAGTTTCTTCTATCTACCTTCTACGTGGAATATACGGCTTTATAACGGCGTTGTCTGCGGTTTAACTCTTGTCATTAATCCTTACAGAAATGTAATAGTTATATTATTACCCTATTGTAGTGTTGCTTATAAAGTATGGTCGCAAAATATTTTGTTTCTATGTAATATTTATTTTTGGAGTATAATAGATACACGGTTCGCAATGATGTGTTATTTATTTATTGTACATACTCATAAATAGCTGCTACAACACGAGGCAAAAAGGCACTAACAAAAAATAACTAAGTAGACGAATATGAACATTATTGTAATGTTCAAATAGTGTTTAATTCTGTCTTATTTGCAATTTATTTTATTTTCCAAGTTTGATATCTTATTTTTTCAAATTTAATTCTAAAAGTTTTATAACTGGACTGGCAAACAGAAAATAATGAAATAACAGAAAACCATTTGAATTCTCATATAAATGTTATTTATCCATTTTCCAATGTACAGACGTTGAATGCGAGCTGGAGAATGATTTTTTAAAATTCAATAAGGATATTCCTGGATATTACATTTTTTTACGCCATCGACAGAAATGAATTCAAATGCGTATCAGCCAGGTTCAGGGGATATCTGCTTCAGGACCCTTTTGCTTATCTCGTAAAAATTGACGATCTGCGATAGGTAATTCTACAACTCTACCTTAGTTTTATAATAACCCTTTTCTGGATCGTAATAGGGCAACAATAATCTCTTGTAGTTTTATTGTGTAAAGTTGCTATTTATTGTCAAGTATCGATTAAAATAGGGATCCTTATCTACACATATTTACTCTCTACAATTGAAGTAGTGGGTGGATGCAGTGGTGACCGTGATATGTGGCGCTCTATGCCTGTCCAGCAGTGGACATCCTCCGGTTGAGGGTGATGATGCTGATGATGATATGAGTTAGGTCGTTATATTTGTCATTTTACTTTACAATATGACATACTAACAAACTAAACAATGAACAATTTTTAGTTTAAAATGTGCCACATTAAAATACCAAACAAAATAAATCAGCGTGCAATGCAGCGTTGCATGTTCTAGAAAATATGAGAGTGGAGATAGCGATGGCGATTGGCGTCGCGATGACACGCGCGATGTGGCGCACTATCGATCGCGGAGGGCGCGGGGTGCGCCGGTGGCGCCGCGGCGCGGCAGCCGGCGGCGACGCGTCCCTCGTGCGCCAGCTGTCAAAACTACGTGACGTAACCGCTAGGGCGGCACACACGGCCGCCGCCAGCCGCTCGCATTGTACGTCGCGCATCACGCTCCGGCATTTCGCAATCGTTGCCTTTCTGCCGCGCTCCGTTGCACTGTACCTCCGCAGATTCCGCGCGGCAGGTGAGGTCGACGCCGCGACTGTTCTCAGTGCGCTCGACGCGGTATTGATCGTAGCTCATCTCGCTTAACTGTTTCAATGTTTATAAACAGCCGGCCGCATCCATTCGTTCCCTCTTGTTTTTGAATATATTACCACACTGAGAACGAATCGGAGGACAGTTCCTGGATGCACAACTGACACCGGCATCCCGGCGTACCGTATAGTGCAAGTACGTAAGCACTTTTTACTAAATTATTTTTTTTGTAAAATATTTTAATGAAAATAAACTAAACATTCCAATAACAAATGGCGCATCACTTATTATTTGTATATACAGTAGCGTTGTATTTAGGGTCCATATGTAGTAAACTCTCTGCCGACTTTACTAGCTCTACATCTAACCTCTACACGTATTGGATGCAGCTTAAACTTTATTATCTGCATAATGCATTTACAAAGCCTGCAACCAATTACGCAAGTATTTGTCCACCTTACGTGTATCTTATTTCCATCGATTTATTATAATGTTATGTTTTTTAATATAGATAAGCATTGAAAATAACTATCGATAGTTCCTTATTTCCATGTTTTTTAGAGTTTACTAGATAATGCTTTTGCGAAATATTTGGAATGTGCAACATTTTATTTTGCTTTACTGTGTCATTTGTTTTTGCTGTACTGTGTTATTTCATTAGCTATAGAAACCTATCCAAGACTACATGATGTAGAGTAGAAACACATTGTGGTATTTCCTCAACATTAACATTTAATGGTTGACTTTGTAATGTCAATTAAATCGCTGTTTTATTACATCATAGGCTAATTTCATTTACATAGATGTATTTAGTATTGCATGGTCTGTTTATTTCGCAACGTGGGTAAACAAAAGTCGTGCCAATACTATCTACATTTACCACAAAGTATAGGTCCTATGAAATTCTTTATATGATATAATTTTGTATCGTCATCCGTGTCTGTCAGTTCCATTAGGTGAGTCGTGAGGTCATGCCCTAAACGACTTCTGGTGTAAGTGATGGCAGGAAGTACGTATTTCCCTGTGTTCGCGGACGAGACAGTAGGCTAGATTAAACGTAGGCATCCTGTGTGTGTTTAGATCTCCTAGCGGAAGTTAATAGATGAAAGTGTACCGAGACAAGGTCTTCTATTTAAAGTTAAAAGACTCACGTCAAAAATATCTTACAGGTTCAAGGCTACTTCATTAGCGCAAGGCTAAATATATAATATGAATAACAGTCGACTTTGGTAAAAGCCACAAATTCGATGTCTACCTTTAATATTGTTGTCTCTTTACAACAGAAACCAGTAATGTTTATTACGATATATTTTGCTGAGATATTTTTAACGTATTCATTCATTATGATTCATGCTTGTTTCTAAAGACCGAATGTTAGATAACAGGCCAGAGCCGGTTGTATCTTGTTTTAGGTATAGAGTTTTGTTTTAGTAAAATAAAATATTAAAAGTTCCTCTTCGGTTCGCGGACGAAACTCAAATGTTCCACGCATTATAAATCTACGTTTGTAATCAAGAGAAGTTAGAAGCGATATCTATTTTGAGAAATAATTTGCTTTAATCCGGATCGGTCACGCATTAAAAGTATAGTTTCGATAGAGCAAAACATGGAATGCCAGGAATGGGTTTATACAGTTTGGGATGTGGAAACATGTATTGTCGTTCTAGCTGCTTTCTTGTTAGTGTTGCAATAAATTGGGAACGTTTAATGTTTACAAGAAACAGAAATGGGCACAACATTGTACATAAATTATTTGTTTATTGAACTTCTTTATTTAGTAAAGCTTACAGATTTGTAAAGAGAGATAGAGCTAAGATTGTAGATCTCTATCAATCGTGTTGATTCTAGAGGCATTTTTTTCCTTTTTGTTTTAAATAAATAGGTGACATTAATTATTTCACACAGTATCGATTTATTTTTAAAACCATATTATTTACAAACCAGTGTATTTCCACGGAAAGATGTCTGTTAAATTATGCATTTTTTAAAGGTGTTTAGCTACATTACGACAGATAAAAATACGCTACGTTAACTCGTTGCAGCTACGAGGCGCTACAAGTGTGGGATGATAAATACGTACAGGTCAATTGGAACTTGATAGTTTTAAATTATGACTCTTTATTTTGTTCAGAATTAACCTAGTACATGATATGACATTGAGTAATTTTAAACAGTTTAATTATATGTTTAAGATGTAATAGGATAGCTGAAAATATTGTTGTTTTCATAGTAAATATGTCATTACTTATAGTAGAGAAGAGCTTTGCGCGCTATGATCTAAATAAAGGCGACATGACAAATTTGACTGAGTTTTAAAGATAATAAATACAGCGGAGAAAGACGAAGCTAGCTGTAGATATGAGTTTCTCACGCATATTTTATGGTTGTTATAATTGTTGACGTTCAAAAAGTAATTTGTACAATTCTATTTTGAATAAAAACATTTTTATCTTCATTTCATATCATTTTCATTTCATTTTCTGACTCATCACCGTGCCGATCGCACGTTATATTAATTAATTAAGCGAAGATAGCATTTATTCTTTCTCCGACGTTATTAACTACGATCTGAATTTGGCTATGAGGGATTGGAATAACAACCAACGAAACTATCATCAAGATAATCCAATAAATTCAAAATCATGCATAGGTATTAATATATAATATAAAAATGTAATCTCTACATTCCTAATTGTAACAATTATTATGTTAATTTAACTTATTTATTTATATAATTTAATATCTGTGTTTTATTCATATTAAAAATATTGAATTTAAAGCGTTTCAAAATCAGCATAAAAATGTTTTTTCATTCACGAGTTAGTCTTGGGAGATGACTAATGATTTATTTTTCCAAAAGAAGCTATGAGTCCAAACAGTGTTCAAAGAAATTAGACACAGTTTGAGTCATAAATAAGTTTAAAGATCGGCTCGGTGATTTAAATGAATTGGAAAGTATGACTTTTGTGTTTTATAAAATGGACTCTTGTCCGGATGGACAGCTCTTGCTATCCGTGGCTTTGTTGCCGTTCGTAATGGAATAGGCACGACTTTTAAATCGTTCTTTGACGTTTCTGGAACAGCTATTCTTGCCGTGTCAAAAAATACAACAATGTTGGCGATCGCCAATACTTTACACCGTGCCAATACGGTTTAGGTCCTGAATAATATTAAATAGTATTTTACAGGATATCTTGAGAGTGAAATAACTTTATTAAGCTAGGATAATAATTATTTTTGATCAACAAATTATTATATGGCCGTGCAATGAAAGCTATGCTAAGCTAAGCATTTGTGTTTCCAGTGCCCCATTGACGAGAAAGGGTGGAAGGACATTTATAGTACAACTATACGGATGTCTATGGGCACCGGTAGTCATCAAATGATTCTGATTTCTAGTTTGTCCCCTTATATATAATTAAAACAGATACCTATAAAAACTTATTCAACTGTAAACCGATTAGATCTTGGCGAAAGAATATTGCTGATGATATTTTAAGTGAATAAAAACTTACTTAACCGTAGTCATTGCATAAAAATATTTAATCTTCATTTAGCCAAACAATCCGTTGAACAATAGATTCACATATTCTGTTTTTATATACAACAACTATTACAATATCAATCTAATAACAAGATAATATGTCTATAAATCTTTTACTCGAAAACATCCTGTGTTTCGCGTCATTTTATAAAGACGACATAACATTTATTACAGGCAGTATAATGTATATATAGGACAATATAAGAGCTATTGTACCGGGTTTGACCTAATTTTGTGAAAACGCATTATATAACGAGCGCGTTCTGAGGCTGCAGACCATGACATCTGCCACCCGTGTGTCATTGTCATAAAAATAAGTCCTAGAAGTGCATTGTGATGCGACCTTGAGGCTGATGTCACCACAACGCTGGGTGTCCTACAATAGGGTGCCCGGCCCGCGTGATTGGGTGCGCCGCTGTGATCTGATGACTTACTAGCAAATGCTCTTTTTATTGTGACACGCATGATTTAAAGAGAAACGATTGTTACATTTTTGTTTAACGGACGACTGGTCGCGAACCTTTGTATTGGCCGCTTTTGTTTTGTCTCTATTTATAATGAACGATTCAAAAGCCATTTTGGCACTTGGATACACAAGTAATGAAATTAAACTTAACGCTTCATCTAATATAAATTTCGATAAGGTAATAATTTTAGTAAGAGGTAATGCCACGTTGCACTGCACCCGAATTGGGTGTCTCTCATTCACATGATACTGGCGTATAGTGTCAGCTGTGCCGTTGCGTTTCGTGTGGTGTGTAAGTATCTGGTGGCCCATGGAGGGGTGGGAGAAAGGGCAACGTATCTGTATAACGTCGTCATGGGCCCAATTGTTCGTTTGCTCCTCTATCTCTATCTATCTATAATATAGCTCTATACTATTATAGAATATCTAATATATAAAATTCTCGTGTCACACTTTTCGTTGCCATACTCCTCCGAAACGGCTTGACCGGTTCTCATGAAATTTTGTGAGCATATTGAGTAGGTCTGAGAATCGGCCAACATCTATTTTTCATCCCGATATTCCCACGGGATCGAAAGTTACGCGGGTGAAACCGCGGGGCGCAGCTAGTAGCATATAATATTACATAACATCTTTATGTGCTTACTGTTAGATGACTGTCTTTTGTTTTAATATAATTAAGTTAAATTCCTGGTTTGGGATTTGAGGAAGATACCTAAACATAAAATAAAAGTTTGGATCGGAAACATATCTCTCTTATTTATTTGGGTTCAAAATAACGAAGTACACAGTTGTCGAAGGCAGACAATACTAGAAGCTTAAAATTAAGGCCACTCCGGAAGTTCATCTGATTTCAAGATTACTGCAGTACTCTGACCTTTAGGTACAGTATTGTTTACAATGGCGAACCCAATTTATTTCATAATAGATCTTAGAATGAAAAAAAAAACTACATTTCTTTTTGATAACCAACGTATGCATATCAATTAAGCTGTAACCAATACGTGGTTACAGCTTAATTGATATGCATACATGTTACTGGTCTATCCTCCTCCTTCAATTGGTTACAGGAAACTCACAGACCGCACAAATCGCGAAAACATAACTCACTGTAGAGCGGTATCATCTATCATGTGAGCGAAAAGTACCTCGGTTGTGCCCTCCCAATACAGTAGCAGTGTATGCACTATGCTGCACCACATCTTAGTAGTACCTACTACTGTACTAGTAATATTTACTGCTTATCGCAATAAGACTTACTCCTAAGTTGCGCTCCAATTTTCTCCTGGGACACAGTGATGTTCATCCTTTTTATGTCACCATAACCAGTGTTACAAAATAAAAATGACATTGACCGAGAACTTGTCGATAAAAATAGCTAAGCAGCAAGTACAGTTCAACACGCGAACCACTTAACATATTTGTGTAGGACCAGTTGAAAAATTAAAACCATGCATGAACAGCAATTGAAATTGAAACGCAAATAAAACTCACACTAGGTTGGTATTTATTGGTATTACAAAACAAGTACGGGGCGAATCGATCGGCTCGCGCTGCACTTGTGGGATTTAAATTTTCTAATACCATTCCACGGTACGTATAAAACTATTATAATTATCAACATGAGTGATGTGATAGGTGAATGAGCGCTAAATAGGTGTTCAATGAGTGCTAAATTGATAATCAAGACGCTTTAAGTAGGTGGGCAAAGAGTGCTAAATAGATGGACAAAAAATATTTACTTGTTGGCCATACATACGCTTATGTGGTAAAGTATGAGATCTTCAATCCTGGCTCAGCGATGAGGAAAACGATGTGAGGAGGACTAGGCCAATAAGTGCTAGATAGGTGGACAATGAGGTTAAATCGGAGGTCAAAGAGTGCTAAATTGGTGATCAAGGAGCTTTAAATAGGTTGACAAATAGCGCTAAATAAACGGGCAAATAACACTAAATAGGTGCTCAATGGAATCTAGATAGATGAAGATGAGTTTAAAAAGCGGTCATTGAGTGCTAAATCTCCAGCCAGACCCTGTATTCATAAGTAAAGCGCATCAATCATCCCGTGATACCTAAAAAAATAAAAATATTGATTTTAGCTACAAGACAACATACTATTATAAAGAATTAAAAAAAAAAAAAAAAGTATTTTTCAAAAAGACTAACTCGTCATAAAAAAAATCACAACAGAAAGTTTATGATCATTAATATTATTAATATTATTCATTTTTGGAGCCAATAGAAGTGAGCACGGTTGGGCTAGTATGTCTAGACAATTGAATGAATGACTCTCAAATATTTAAATCCATATGCTGAAAGAATATATTATATTCGCCATTTGAAATATTGGCTTCAAAGTATGCACTGCTCTATACTACGCTTGTCCATTCAGCATGAATTACTTTGCACCATTCACGTCACCTTCATATCAACACTAATGGCTCGCATCCGATAGGAGACAAACATTATTTACTATAGCGAATCGTTCAATGTTTTGCATCGATGTAAAGCATTTGACGACTGCCAAGTGCTGTGTGTATGCTGTGCTAATCGTAGCTTTATAAAAGACGATAATTTGCTTAAAATACGTAATTAGCAAGTTCCAGTGTGGTTACTTCTGTTACATAGTATTCACAGTTGAATAATATTGTTTGTTCGTATTGTAAATTCAAAATAATTCCATTTTTAATATAAATAATTCAGAATCAGTAGTTGAGCTTTGCAGTGTAATTATTGCAAACACAATAGTACAGTACTTAAGTATAAAGAAATATCACTTATGCATTTGTGTAAATGTGTAAAGTTGGGTAAATGATTTACGAGGCGTTTTGGAATATGGTGGGATTATTTTAAATTACACTGGCATATAAGTTTACAGATATTCCATGCCATGACCTGTATCCAAGAAGATAACCGAGATTAGTTAATAGAAAGCAGCAATACCTGTATTGTTCGACTGCTTGCGATTTATTGTCCTTTTGTTTGTGGCAATTTTCAACACTGACTGAACACAGTCTCAGTCTAACAGATACTTTAGCATAATATGATACGTAGTTATAATACAAGTTCTAAGTACAGGAATCTTTCACACTTTCAAATATAAAATTGATATGTATTTTATTTCAATATAATCTGTATAATATTGGTATGGTCGTACGTAACCGATCAACTTAATTAAACGTGACATTGTGTTGGGAGTAATAATTATATACAATTTCATATAAGGTATAAAGTACTATATAATTTATCTTGCGTAAATCAATGCTCTGAAAGTCGATGATTTTTGTCATGATTCTGTTTGTTAGTCAGTAGGCTAGTTGGAGGCTTCCGTACGGCTTGGTTAACTGTAAATAGTCAACCACACAAGTATGTCTCTCTATTCATATACCTTTCCGTCTCCTTCTTTTTCACTCATTTTTACTCTCTTTTTCTCTCCATTTTGTCTCGCTTCTCAGGTTTCCTTTTAACAATGTGTTTCTCTTGTCACAATATTTTTTGTGATGGTTGGTGGCAAATGGCATGGGCCAGTAACATTCTTTCCAATTTATTTTCTAGATACACATTTACCACAGCCATATTTTAGCAGACCCACGTCAATTACTGCAATAATCTATTGTTATTAAATGCTCATAATCACAATGACCCGTCAATGAATATTAGAGGTATCTACCCTGAACCAACAACTAGATGAACACCGTCATCCACCTTAATTGCCAATCAATTAGGTACATTCGATTATAATGAAATAGACCTTGTTATTAAACTAGATGTGTTTGAATCTTGCGGTCATCGAATCTTTATCTTGGATCGAGGTTTACTTGTCTTGCCATATCAAATTACAACATCAAGCTATTCTCGTGGCTTCAAAAATGGCATTTATGGTCAATAGCGATGAGATGTTTAAGAGAATCATTGAATGTAGGTTGGTATAATTTTCGGTACATGATGAAATATACCTACGTCAATTCGATATCAAAGTTTTATTGGGTTATTGAGAAAGGGAAATAAACTTCGTTTGTTTCCATTTATCATATGATTTCATTTATTATATGAGTGAGTGTACAATCAGTAGTACAAGCAGATAAACTTTTTAATTTGAGTGCAACTCTAAACTCTGCTAATGTAATAAGGGGTTTCTGTAGCTTGACACTGACTAGTGACTATAAAACTATCATCTTGCGCATTTGTTTGAGCCGTTTAGAGAAAGAGCGTTAAGCATATTGAGGAAAACGTCGAAAGCCAGCAAATTAGATCGATGGCCGCTTTCAGTCTTAACATTCTTTGACTATATTGTGCAGTTTTGAGCCCGTCGTTGTCATATATCTGCACACGTGCTCAAAATGTACGAAAGTAATAAATTCGAAACACAGTGATTATGGCGCCAATTACGACACATCAAAAGTATTATGATCATACATATTAGGTGGTAATTTCGCTTTCTATGACCAACCGTGATATTTTATCGTAATTATTTGTAAATGTGTAAGTACGAATAGTATGCGCGAAAGTTATGCGGAGTTGTTTTTTGCACAATTATTATAACATTAACTATAAACTATTCATGATGTCTTGACATTCTGAATTTATTTTACATTACACTCCGTAATGAATCTTCATTGGGTACATAATAGTACAGCAGTGTAAACAATAACCCCCTTATTAATAAACATGGAATAACTATATCCAAGGAATAACCTAGTAATAAACTGACATCTGTCAAATTCCATACTTTCTATGTGTTTTTTATTATGAAATTTGACAGATGTCAGTTTATTACCAGGTTATTCCTTGGATGCAGTTATTCTACGTTTATTAATAAGGGGGTAAGTGTACAAATCAACAGCAAGGTCTTCAGTAAACTTTGTGTAAACTACTTTCGGTGCTGTGGTGCTACATATTATGTAGCACCACAACACGGGGATCTAAGTATACAACATCTAAGTATAACTTGTATATACAAGTTATACTTAGATAAGTTCGTACAGCTAACTATAAGATGGGAGGCGGGAGGGACGTTTTGTTCACATATTACTGGACTAAAGTTAGTCTATGCTGTCTCGTTGTTGAAAGTAGAAGACCCTATAATCTCAAAAATGTTTGTGGGCATCGGTAGTTTATGAATTTAGTCTCAAAAATGTTTTTATGTTTTATGAAACGTTCTTGCTTGCGCCTTGTCTCTATAACTAGTACTTTTTAGGGTTCCGTAGCCAAATAACAAAGAACGGAACTCTTATAGATTCGTCATGTCTGTCTGTCTGAACTAGTCTGTTTGAAACTATTAGGTCTATAGTTAAAAGTTTGTAGGTTGAGCCGTGGCATCTTTGTACTTTTGTAGTCACCTGCGCGCTACGCATTTTTTTAAAATCCAAAACGATTTTCTGAGAATCTTAAACAAATTTGTTTATTCGGCATATTTACCTAAAAACAACCTTTCCACTGTAAGTTTGTAAAACTGATCTTTGCAGGTACGTATTCCATATAAATCGAGATGATAACCTAGTACAAAAATATCTATTTTTATAAATGTAATAATATCTATTCATTAAAAGACACTTGTTTAGTTCCGATATTCCCATCGGATCGAAGGTTACGCGGTTGAAACCGTAATACGCAGGTAGTATAACTATAAAATTCTCGTCTTACAATGTTAGTTACCATACTCCTCCGAAATGGCTAGACCGATTCTCATGAAATTTTGTGTACATATCGGGTATGTCTGAGAATCCGCCAACATCTTTTTCATTCATCTCTATATTTCCACAGGATTGAAACTTAAGCGAGTGAAACTGCGGAGCGCAGTTAGTATCTATTTAGTATTATCACATTGAAAGTATTAATTCGTATTTTATGTACACTAAGTTTTCCTGTTTATAACCTCTTTTTCTATTACCTACACTTGTTTTACTACTGCGGAAGCACGCATGGTTCCAAGGTATAAAATGAATTATTTATTACGCAATTTTTATAATCTGCACATTGGCAACGCGACAGGTTTTGGCCTTGTAGCAGGGCAAACCCCTGTGTACACTCTTGTTTTCTTTCATCCATGTTCATAACTCTCTTCACACAAACTCGCCTTGCACAAGCAGAGCCAAATCTGCAATTTGCTGTCCATTGAACCGCCAATATAAACAATCGTCTTATAAATTCAATACGTTTTATACTGAAAGATGCATGAGATTCATATGAGCTACAGATTAGATATTCTAATTTGTGTCTCCAGAGTTGTGCATCTTTTAGATAAAATGGCTACTTGGCAATCGTATATTATATTATTTTATTTACGACCGTTTGTAAAATATTAGTGAAACTATAAATGTATGACAATGATATTAGAATGTTGCCATTACACGTTTATAATATAAAAATAAAATGCAATGGTTAGTGATGATCACATTATGTGCCTAATCGATTTTTTCTCATAAAAAGTAAATAAAATCTTTTCGTCCCTATGTTGAACTTCTAGACTCCTAGATTGGATTGCTTTTACTTTTTATGTTACTGTCAATTGAGAACTAGGTGTTTTTGGCTTCTATAGATATCTTTATATGCAACTCTGTTGGATTCATATATATCGATAATTTATGTAACTATATATAAAAAGATGAATAAAAGGCACGTCCTGAGCGAGATCTGAACCCGCAACTGCTGGCGTAACTGAGCCAATCGGTATCAATTAGAGGCGTTATTAACAAAACCTATTTCTGTAATTGACAGCATGATACTTATTGGTATTAGACAGCCGCTGAGCCGATGACGGCGTATCACTTTACGACTATTAATAGAACTAAACTCCCCAGAGCAATTTCACTAGGATCGCCGCTTTTTTCGAACCCGAACTTTTTTTTTTTTTTAATGGTATAGTAGGGCAAACGAGCAGTCGGAGCCATTTTCATGATTACCGACGCCCACAAACATACACATAGAGGCTATACAGATGCGCTGCCCTCCTTTCTCCTCCCACCTCCATGGGCCACCGGTTACTTACACACCGCACGCGTATCGTGCGGTACACACCGCACGATACGCGACAGCACAGCTGTCACTTAACGCCGGTCTCGTGTAAGCGAGAGGTACCAAGAAGCGGATTATATATTATATATATTATACGGAAGCGAAGAGAAGCGGATACATTTCGACGCGATATGACAAGTACAATACAGTACAAGTGACACACTTCAAGTAAAATTATCAAAAACCGGCGCAAATCGCCGCTGTTACAGTCCTTCTACCTGCCTCTATTCATCAGAAATGTTCAGTATAGAAGTAGAGCATGAGAGGAGAATCTTACCCAGACACACGAGTCTTCCTTCGCCATTTATTATTATGATGAGATCCATGAAAGATATATCACAAATATAAACAAGATAGCAGAAGTCGCCTTAGTAGCAGGTAGCAGGCGATAGGCACTCGTGGCATTTATTAAAGAAAGTTATTTTTTCTTCAATTCACTTTTCTATCTTTATAGGTCCTATAGGCTATATATAGATATAGTATCTTTATAGGCTAACGATGATGTTATATGTTTCATTTATGCGGTTGAGGCCGAGGAGGACTTAAGAGCCTATAAAATTATTGCTAACCGTCAGAACAGCCAACTCTAGGCCATTCTTTAGGTTGCATGAAAATGCAACACCAGTTCCCACAGTCGCATATTCCGTTCAATGTATGATGGAAATAGTTGCAACACTACGCAGGAAGTAACGCAATCTCACATAACACCAGTGTGAAGTGACGGCGACAATGTCACCTTTCGTTCACTTTTGAGAGGTTGGGCAACGGTCGTGTAAATGGGGGCAATGCACCATTACTTGGGCGGATGTCTGCACACCGGTCTTTGCCAGGTGATTCGACTGGCAGTTCATCCTTTATGCAATAAATATTATATTCCTTCCACATCCGTATTATTTTTATCCTACTAATATTATAAAGGCCAAAGTTTTTATGTTTGTTTGTTTGCTACTCCTTCACGCAAAAACTGCTGAACCGATTTTCATGAACATTGGCGCACACATAGAGGGTAACTTGGATTAACACATAGGATAGTTTTTGTCTCAAAGAATGTTCCTTTGGGATGCTATGGTATGTATATATGATTTTTTTTTCCACGGGATCGAAATTTACGCATGTGGAACCGCAGAACGCAGCTAGTACTAAATAAATGCATTTTTTACTGCCAATACGTGTTATATTCAATCGTTATACCAAGACGGTTCTCTAATAAACAAATTAAATTTTGATTGTGTTGGCGTTATTTAAATTTAATTAAACGTCTCGCCGTTGATTCGTGGTCTCTAGCAGTGGGTCAACGAGGTGACTGCAGTTCAACGCGCTAGAGGCATTATGTTCGTTTCTTTTGCAAATGAGATTGGAATGACAATTGATCCGCAGACAAAAGCGGGTAGCTCGAAATAGAACAATTCTGTATTTATAAATTATGTATGATACGTGGGTATTGTGAGATTTTAAGGTCATGGACCGTCTCTGGGATCATGAGATCGAGATAAATATACTGATCATGCGTTGATATTGCAGGGGCATAGGTTATTGTGATAAGCTAACAAATTAACCGATCCATGTGCGATTTCTTTAGTGATCGTTAACCTAGGTATAAAGGCTTACCTTTTTAAGTTCTAAGATTACTGTTTCTCCAAAACTTAATGTTATAAAGAGAAAAAGAGGTGTTTTGTTTGTTTGTATTGAACAGGTTCTGAAACTACCGTACCCATATCGTAATTCTTTCAATAATTGAAAGCTAGAAGAGTATCAGAAAGTAATACCTTCAGACTACCTATATTTTATTATGATTATTTTTGACTCACAATAAGTAAAGATTGACTAGTAGTTAATAAAACGATGAGAGTTTTATAGTAATAAGATATTTTAATTTAATAATAAAATTCTAATGTTAAAAAATTTTCTTTATCGTGTGTAACGAATTCGGAATTATGTAAATTTCAATGAACAATGCATTGTAATTTAGATAATACCTATAGAAGGGGAATGTCAAACACACTAATACTATTACTGGTTACAGTTCTACTTTCCTTTTCCTTTCAGAATTATGCATTTACCCTTTCCAATCGGATGTATGTAACTCTCGACTATAGCGAATTCCCAATAATACCTCGCATGCTATAGGGCGTAGACGAATAGCGTAAAATAAGTTACGTAGTCAAACATATCCGGTCAACCTATCTTCCTAACTGCGGGAAAAGAGGGGGCCTGTCCCCCTATCGAATCCCTAAACCAGAAGACAGAATAATCTTCACTAGTACGATGAACAGTATTTGGGAGTGTTCAAACATGCTGCCACCTGTAAGAGGATAAAAATGCCATACACGCCTATGCTGAGGTGCACCTGTCAGAAACAGTGCCTCTCGGCGCCTAACCATAGGAGTCCGTCACAGGAGCCAGGACTCCTGTATTTGATACAACACTATCCCAGAACACAATCTCAGCGTGTTTCACAAGCATTGATATCTCGCCTCTGTTTATCCCTATTCATATTTTGAGCACGCTGAAACATTAAACACGCTCTAACTACACGCTCTCGCATTCGAAGCATGAGATCTATAATATGGCAGTTATGAAATCATTTAGGCGTCGTTCTGAAAACCGTTTTTGATAAATATAAGGGCGAGACGTTTTTAAATTTGCATCTCGATACTTATTGTGAGACATATTTAAAAGATGCGATAAATTATAAATAATATATAAAAATAATAAATATGTAAAAAATAAATAAATTAAAAGATAAAAGATAAAGGTAGATAAGTGCATTGTAGCCTACTGGGACCGGTACCTCTCTCCGTTACCGAGTAGCCGGTGTATGAATCTAATTACTCGTTTGTCCCTATTATAAAAAAGAAAGCTTGAGTCGATCAACATCTAAACAATGTTATAAAATGCATACTCATGCAAATTAATACACAAAATAATACAGAGTACGTATTACTCTAGTGATGATGGTGGTACTTATCTTGTAAGTGATCTTTAGTCGGGCATCATATACTACTAAACGCGATATCAATATGTTAACTAGTACTAGTACTATATCTACCACCCTCCAGTGGTGGAGGGGGGGTCCGGGCCCCCCAGCGATGATAGCTCATACAGCTCTTCTAGCTCAAGACCCGTGTCGGCCACTTTTTAGCTGCCGCGCGTGAGCTGCTCCCCTCTGTCAGAGGGGGGGAAAGGAGGACACCCGCTGTCCTCCTGGCCAAGATAATAATAGTTTATCCTATTAATCGCAATATTCCGGTTTGCCTCCTCCCAGATTAGCTGGGAAAGAGGGGGGGGGGTCTGCACCCCCATCGACCACAAATTACAGAGGCTCGAGCTACCTAAGGGCACTCGCCTCTCATACAGATGAAGCTGCACTGGGCCTTCAGTCGGCTAGCGTAGAATCGATCTAAAAAAAAAGAGTACTGTAGTTATAAAAGGTAAACTTCATTGACTTTTATAATAACATACAGCCGAAAATATTACACAATATAGAAACTAACGACAAAACGAATACTGCACATGAAATTTGGTACAGGGGTTCCCCTGATGTAAGTGAGCGCTAAGAAAGGATTTTTAGAAATTCAATTCCTACGGGAGTGAAGTTTATATTGAATTCTCTAATTTCTGGACTTACAAAGTAGTAAAGTTACATGGTTTTTGATTACATTTAAAAATGATTTGTGTAGGTGAAATAGACAAAATGTTTCCCCCGTCTGTATAAATATTTTATTTTATAATATACTGAAAAAGGTTAGTAAATACTATAGAGAGTAAAGATTTTTTGTTTTTTTTTTGTATCAAATAGACTCCAAAACTACTGAGCCGATTTTAACTATTCTTTCACCAATAGAAAGCTTCATTATCAGAAAGTAACAAAGGCTTTTATTATGATTGATTATTTTTATTTTGACGCCCAAAGGCACTCGTCTAGAAAACAATATAAAAACTAGACAAATTCTAATATAACATCCATCATTATGTAAACCTGTCATGTACTTCATTGTGCTATATAAGGGTACTATTATATAACATTTAAGTTTATGACAATTATATAACGTTACATAAGAGAGTCCCAGTAAACATGTTTTCTGTAAAGTAAAGACCAGTCTCTAGATAATTTTAAAAACATTACTACTGGCTCTGATGTAACAACTTTCTATATATGCCACGTTCACTTTCGTCCTTTAATAGACGTAATCATGGTGACCTTAATCGTTGATCTTTATCTACATGTATCCGCTATCTCTTGCAGAAATAGAAAAGGAAAAGTTGTTAACAATTTTTTGTTTTGTTTACTAGTAACTTGTATCACTTTTGCTCTATTGTAGGTTTTTAACACGCTATTATTAGCTCGGGTTGTATGTATGTATGTAACGGAATCTTTGAGCTTAATTTTCACCGGTTTCCAGAAGTCTGATTAATTTAAAACTGTGCATACGTAGCTAGGATCGATGACAATGCAATAATTTCATAACAGTTTCCCATTATCCTCATAAGGATCGCCAGGATTGATTGATGAAGCGGGTTTTTTTAGTTTTTTTAAACTATTATTTTATTTATTTTAAGTAACTTCTATACTTGCTCTTCTTTAATGAATTAGGGAGTAATCTGGCGAGAGCGTTACAAAAAATCACACATCGGGCGAGGCCAATGGAAGTTGTCATTCAAATTCAAAATTCAAATTCAATTTAAGAGAAACTTTTTTGTATTTAAAAATAACAATCATATGACATGTTATGACATTGTAACTACGGTAATGAAAATAAATAATTAAGTTTTACTTCAGTTGTGTGGTCCAAAGCACACAGTTTTTATTATTCATGAGCTGTTAGAGTTGACATTATGTCAAGTTAAATTCTGATTTTTTCGTGTAAACGAAAGTTTTCTAAGTTACCCCGAAGTATGAATGGAATTAAAATCGTTAATGGTTTTTCATTAAGACAGTAAGATCTTGCGATAAATAAAATATTCGACTCTGCCCTGCATTGTATGAATTAACATTATGAACCTAAATCTAACTACAAAACTTTGATGGAGGTAAATAAGGTTGTACGTTATGTGCTTCTTAATACCTAAATATCTAATGTTATACTAAGAAATCTTACTAATATTATACACACGAAAATTTGTTAGTATGGATGTATTTATAGATGTTTGTTACTCTGTCACGTAAAAACTACTGAATTAATTTTAATGAAACTTTACCATAATATAGCTTATATATCACAATAACACATAGACTATAATTTATCAATATATTTAATGCTGCAGTCGGTATCTCGACGTGAAATACACTATTGTAGGGTAAAGTAACGGGTTGACAATTCGGCCACGTAACATTACACGTTACCATGACACCATATTTTCATAAACATATTTTAAATTTTCAATAATGATAAGACAACGTCTGTCAGGTCAGCTAGTCGTTATATACTGTCATAACAAGGCAATTTAAGACTAGTTAACTCTCTTAATAGTCCTAAATAGAGCTAGGCTATAACAAACTAGATAGCCTACCGCCGCGAGCGCTTCCCAGTCTTAGAAATACCTATTAGGTATTTATTAACTATGTAAATGGAAAGCTCGAGAGCGACATATAACCTACATATATCCACTTGAATTTTGCACGCACAATTACATACAATTGAGATGACAGTGTAACGAGCGAAGGTGGACAGATGACGAATGATGGTCGCTGCTGCGAATGGTGGGCAGGGTCCACCGGTTGCTGTACAAAAATGTAACGCCCCTGCCAATGTCAAAGCAATTGAGCGAACGGACGTGATACAGCTATTGTTTACATTGCAATGGACCACACAATTTGTAAATAACTACGAATTATACCCGACATAAAGTTTCGACGAGATTTATGCCAAAAATCGTCAATTTCATTTGATTTCATTCAATTTGATTGTCTGTAAAGTGGGTTTACAGCCGATCATTTTACGTGATAAAGTCATAAAAAATATGATTAAAAAATAGCATACTTTTATGAATTGAATTAGATTATTATCACTGATTACCATTTTTTTGTACAATACTAATGTAATTTCATTATTTTTTCAATAAGTTAATTTAATTTATTTGAGGCTTAGGCTAATCGTGCCTCTCCATCGCGTGTTCCGAGCTCTTGCCTGAACTAGGAACGTGCCAATGAGTTTTCGTGCGTGCAGCCGACATTCTTCGAGTTATAAAACATTATCACGAAAAAAAATCTGACAAGTTCACGTCCCTTTGTATACGTTTTAGGAAGGATTTTGCAAAATGACACACATTTCACACAAAACGAGATATGTTGCATTTTATTTTGATGTGACCTCAGAATTGCGTCATTTGTTTAATCCATTGCAATAATTCTTATTTTAATTTGGCTCGGTGGGCCCATATTTGGTCACGATATGATGGGACGCGTGTGACAACAGTCGAATCCTTTTATCGCATATGAATCAGTAATGGCTACTTTTACGACTTTAATTGCAAGCGTCTTTAAGAAAAAAAATACATAATTAACTTTAACCTAAATTGATAGGATGAAAAATATTAACTTTCTCATTTTTGAGCCCTTTTAATCCTTATATACCTTTGGAATAGTTGGGATAAAGTACCTTAGTAAAATATTTTTTTTCCGCTATCATCACAAGTCTTTGTCAAACCTCTGTTAAGTGAATAAATGCAAGTTAAAGGTAGTGCAATGTTGCGGAGGTAGTGGCTCCTTTGAATGCGGTCGATTTGGACCGGCACGACCAGGGTAGGTACCATTGCCGACCGCGACGTGAAGTGGCAGCTGTTCTATCGCGTTTAGAGCGGTGTGTAACCCATGGATTGACGTACAACGTCGGCGGTGGCCCATGGATGGTAGACGAGAAACTTTCTCGTCTCCCATCCACGACTACCTACCGGACAGAGGTTAAACAGATGCATAACCTCTATCCGCTCGCTGGTAGCCATGAAAATGGCTCAGACCGCTCGTTTGTCCCCTTATACTAAAAAAAACCTGCCCTATTTGAACGAACGTGAAGATGGCTCAACGCCTGTTACTCGCATTCAACACGACTTCTATATTTTATCACTTACCTACAATAAACATCAACACTATAATATTTTATTTACAATATGTATCTACGTTTTACTACTACATACGTATACTATAAAGTATTATATTCAGCAGGGGTCGAATAGAGGCCGATGATAGATAGTAGCTCAGACTATAAATTAGCAAGCAATTATACTTTGTATCTAACATAGCGCTTATCTCACGTATATTAATTGGAACACGATAGAGATCGGCAATTCTGTGCACATGAGTCTTATGGGGTTCATGGCAGGGAACTGACCTTTCACTGTCTTAGAAATGCTATTATATTGTCATTCCCACACGCCCCTGATATATAATACTAGACTTAGCACATGCATGTGCAACTATGAACTGTTCTGTATCTAGTTCAGTATTTTATTCAAATTGATGCTGTAAAAATACGATTTAGATATATTTGAGACTAGCCAATTTAGCTTTTATATTTTAATCAGAATTATGCTGTTATAAAGTAAATTTGTATTGATATGACTTTGTATTGAATGTGATGTGATTTTTTAATGATGGTAATATTTTATTTCTATCGCTTGAGTACTTATTACATCAGTATCGTTGTCATTTTGATAATATATTCCAGAATATGTACGTAGAGAGTACAAGAGATGAAATTTATGGATATTGTATGGTGTTACAGAATATATGAGAAACTGTTGTTCCAATGTAGTTGAGTAGGTATGAAATAACCGAACTCAAGGGGTACTGTTTGTACATTAATTTATTAAACAATATTCACAGATTTATACTTAACACAGATACAATTGTGTGTGTAAAAATACGACTGTTCAGCGACCTGCATTAAAGATATTGACTCATAAAATTATGCAATGTACAGTGTATGGTAAACCGTACAGATACTCTAGTGACTTATAATACGGTATAGGTATAGGGATATGTTATAGACTAATGAGTTTCATTAACGCCTCTGACAAGGTCTAGCTAAGCGTCAAGTCATTATTTCATTTATGATTCACGGTACATTTGCAGTTTAATTAAACTAAAAGATCATTATCTTAGGGCCTAGGGGGTAGATATAAGCGCCATCATCAAAATTAGCAATAAACATAACAGTTAAATGAAAACCTTAAAATTTTAGGAAAATTATGGACAACGCAAATATCTTCCTTCCTACTTTGTACCTTCTGAAAATCGTTTAAAATGTCTATTTTTTATCACACATCGAAGTGCCACGACCTGGGCTTCACTATAGTCTATATACTCTACATTATAGCCACATACAAGTCATGCTTCGCTCTTTAACGGTTTCGCACAGTTGCATAATTATGTGCACAGGAATGTGATACCGCTGAGAATTTTAGTTCATTCTAAAATATTGCATGGCCAGTGGAGATGTCGCATTGAATTACAATTTCTTCGGTCGAGTGTCATCAACACCAAATACTTGGCTGTCACTACGCGTAACACTTGAAAGTAGACTTGTAATATATATTTTAGTCTGGTAAAGACAGCCTAAAATAAGAAGCACATGTACAGTCACGAGCAATAATATGTATACACTTTAGTACCTTGTCATAATTTATATTTTTGAAATTCCATATTATTGCTTTGACTTGTCAAAGAAAGTTATTGTGACAGGGTTCTAAAGTGTATAATACATATTATTGCTCGTGACTGTACAGTGTGCTTACAATAATTTGGCATAGATAGATTTGGCAATTACATCGCTTATCATTATTCCTTTATATCCATGAGCTAATACTTATTAGTTTATTTTAGAAACGACTTTATTGAAATATAAAAAATATCCATTCCACAACTGTAAAAAAATATCCACGGTCAATGATCGCAAATTTGGCAGCCAGTTTTTTTATTGCAAAAACTGGTGAGACAAATTTGTAGATCAAGCGATTATTGACTACTAAAATTGTATAACATTTTTCTCTTATAAATTAACGTTTTGAGGTTAAAGCAAATAATTTGTATTAACTTCTAGCTTAAATAGCTAAAAAACTAGCTATAATATATATTTTTTTGAATTATTGAAAACAATATATTTTTCATGACGCGTAGTTTTGACCTGTTTGTAAGTATTGATATAGCAGCTGCAGAAATACATCATATGTGAAAATTTCAACTGTCAACAGTAACGGTACATGAGATAGAGCCTGGTGACAGACCGACGGACTGACGGACGGACAGCAAAATAATAGGGTCCCGTTATCCCCCTTTGGCTACTAGTAAATATGGCCTCGTAACAAACTAATCAATAATAATATCAAAAGTGATGAATAAAAACATGTACCAATAATGATCAATAGTAATACCAATAATAATCAATAATAGTACCAATGATGATCAATAGTAAAACCAATAATGATCCATAACAATAATAATTATGATGTGTATCAGATTATACATAATGTTGGCATGTTGTGTACAATGTTTCATTTTTATATCATGAGTGGAATTTCAAAACAATATAAATTGTTAATTGATATATAATAAATATAAATTATCACGTTGTTGATAAAATGAGAGAGTATACCGCGAGCACACAAAATAAAATCGATATTGAGACGAGCACTTTTGACAACCCCTTCGGCAATGAAAAATGTTTGTACGGGAAATTGAATTTCAAAATAGAAATGTAGGTGAGATCCGAATTCCGTTTGGTTTCCACCCATTTTTATTTTACATTCTGCTGACGGACTTTTATTTTGCTGAGTGATTGACGTTTTATATTGTGTCTTTAAAACGTATGAGCGGAGTGTTTCAGTTTTATTTCACTCGGTTCATGTTCAATGTGTATTTTTGTATTGACACTATTGTGTTCTCAACAGAAATAGGACTGTTTTCTACGCATGAAGTTGCATGCTTGAAGGTGCGTATAGTTTTTTCTGATTAATAGAGCAATTACCACTTATAAGTAGAGGTATTGAATAATTTTAGTAACAAAAAATTATAGCAGTTACAGACGAGTTGCCTCCTGACTCCACGGTCTAACGGCTACTTACACACCGCACGAAAGGCGACAGCGCAGCTGTCACTACCCCGGTATAGTGTAAGCGAGAGGTACCTCGTACCTTCCGGTCATGCCGGCCAAAACACTACCTCTTACTATTGATTTTCTATTTACGGCATTAATAACGAGTAAGTTGATCCTGCGTTATACGTGTCAAAATTGTTCAACACCTTATAGGTCGGATAACGCTTTATTGACATCCGGCCCATGGGGCAAACGAGCTCCCTGAGGAGGCAACTGTTCTAATGCCCTTGATACTTATTACATACTTTGATAGTATAGTTATGGCCAGTGGCATTCCAATAAACAATCTATATATATAAAACTCAAACGTGACATAGCCATCTATCAACGCACAGCCCAAGTCACTGGACGGATCAAGCTGTAATTTGGCATCCAGGTAGATTTTTAGAAATTCATCCCCTAAGGGGGTGAAATAGGGTGTTGAAGTTTATATGGATTTCTTAGAAATTAACGGGGGGTGAAACCGCGGGGTAAGGCTAGTTTAATATATAATTCATTCTATATTTCCATAATAGATAAATATTAATAATTCTTCTACTAGTCCTGCATAGCTTAGACGCTGCATTTTCTTTCACGCGCACAAAGGTTGCCTGGAAGATATTGCTCTGCAGGCAATAAGACCGCCTTTTGTGAATGACATTTATATGTTAAATTTAAGTTTTATTATTATTTCTTTATACTTTTTATGTGCACAATAAAGTATATTGTATTTATATTATATCGAATTAAATTAATGTCAATTAAGTTACTCATATCTTGCTATTATAATTTATAACGATAATAACATTTATCATGTATAATTATATGTGCATTTGAATATATTATGAAAAGAATTACTTATATTAACGGTTTTTTTATTCATTTGTTCAAATGGTTAATAGTTTCGTTTCTTTCTCACGTGTTATTAAATTGGCAATTCTATAAAAAAGAGGATGAATTTTTATTTTTTTGTTCGAAGATAGATTATCTTCCATATAGATTGTCTTTTGGTCTAGTGTTAAGCATGTTCAACCACAGACGACCGGTCGAATCTCGTAGTCGAAATTAGGTATTCATCATTATTATCCCTTAAAACAATGAAGTGAAATTTCTCTATATAATTTTTGAGAGATGAGGACCGTTGCTAAAAGCAGGAGCATCCCGTGTACATAAAATATGAACAGGTATCTCTCGCTTACGTAATGAATCGTTTTGAATGTACGTTGGCATCTTTTCCTGTAAAACCTTATTCATCAATTTTTTTTTATTTTTTTTTTATGGTATAGGGGGGCAAACGAGCAGTTGTAGCCATTTTCATGAGTACCGACGCCCATAGACATCTGCATAGAGACTATACAGATGCGCTGCCCCCCTTTCTCCCACCTCCATGGGCCACCGGCTACTTACACACCGCACGAAACACGACAGCACGGCTGTCACTTCACGCCGGTCTCGTGTAAGCGAGAGGTACCTCCCCGGTCGTGCCGGCCCAATTCGGCTGCATGCAAGCATGCAGTGTGGCACTACCTCTCTACCACTAATACAAACCAAATCAATCCTTTGCATGATTTATTAAATAACACTTAATAAACACAAACTCTTAACTCTAGCACACATATTCACGGCAGTTCCTTAGCGAGCGTTCAAGTATTATGTTACTCAATTTTTGAAGATTTTTAATCCTCCCTCTCCCCCGTGTAATGTGTAGTTCCTCCTCCCTCTCCCAAAACGTTAGGTAACACACACTCAGCATATTTTTAATTAAATTTAGCAAAAAAAGATCTCATTCATCCTAATTTTACCAACGAGGGATATTTTTTTTTATTAAAAAAAAACGATGTTATGTAATACGTTGTTCGAAACCCCCTGTCACCCCTGTAACGTATCGTAAAGTTTTACAAGAGCCCCCCTCCCCCCTAAATAGCGTTACGTAATACTTGAACTCTCCCTTAACGGGGTAGGTCTAGTGAAGAGAGTGCCACATATGATGGTCGTTAGATAAGCACTTGCCTAGCTTCCTCCTCATTTTCACCCCCTTCGTACAAACACACCGGTGGGGAAAGCTCTTGACGCCTTCGGCAGCGCCCAATCAAATCTATTCATTGTACATCAGTCTTGGTTATCCCCGGAAACCCACATCCCTCTACATTTATCTTATTAATATTAAGCTTGTATGTTTGTTTGTTTGTTTGTTTGTTACTTCTTCACGCAAAAACTGCTAAATCGATTTTCATGAAATTTTGCACACACATAGAGGGTAACTTGGATTAACACATAGGCTAGTTTTTATCCCGAAAACATGTTCCTGTGGGATGCAATGGGATGATTTTGGAAATCTACGCGCGTGAAACCGCGGGGCGCACCTAGTATCAATATAAATACCGATGATTTGTTAAATACTACTCGATCACATTATGTGTGGACCTGGCTGGAATGTGCGCCCCGCCCCCGTTCCCCGTTCACGGCCCCGCGTTCACCCTGTTGCGTCAGTACGGTCAGCGCCGATGCGACATGACGTCATCAACGCCCGGTCCAGAGATAATGTAACCGGGTAGTACAGATTCAGTGCGGCATATTCAAAATAGTACATTAATATTAATATAAATTAACAAGACCTGCTCAATATGGTCACAAAATTTCATGAGAATCGGTCAAGCCGTTTCGGAGGAGTATAGCAACGAAAACTGTGACACGAGAATTTTATATATTAGATAATACTCTAAAATGTCTAGGTATATCTCGTTGTCGCGGTTGTATGTTATCGCGTTCCCGTGGCTTCTCCTATTGGGAGAAGGAACACCGCTGGGGTTTAGTGGGTAGTGGGTGCAGTGTATATGCTTTCGAGTCCCACATACCATCCAGGTTTTCCCCAATTTGTAGGAATGCCTAAGAGCATTTCCCTGCAAAAAGAAAAAAGAAAAAAAAGGTATATCTCGTTATGATCTTGTGAACTCTACTTTTACAAGAAGCTAATGGGATGAATGCCTCTGAGTAGGTATTAAGGATCTTCACCGTATTTGTGACAAAGTGTTTTGTATATCAGTACCTATTATTACCTACATAATATGTAACTGGCAGTTATGGACTAATAAATTTTACCCGCGGCTACCCTCGCATCATTTTTTTAAATAAAAAGTAGATATCCTATGTAAAGGATATAATAATGCCTCTAAGTATATGTGTAAAAAGTTTCATTGTGATCCGATGAGAAGTTTTGGCGTGAAAGCATAACAAAAAAAAACACATTCACATTTATACTATTAGTAGCTACGAATTTATCTATAGTAGTAGATTATAGTAATATACTTGTATGTTACCATGTTGAACGCTTGATTCAAAACTTAAAAAATATGCATGTAACATTAGAGATAATAAATTTAATTACAGAACTCCAATATGGCTTCGTGCCAAAGAACATCACTTTAACTGCAACTATAAACTCATCCGCAGTAATAAAATGTTACATTTTCTGTAAAAAAACAATCAATTTTACATTTACATATCTCTACTAATTTTATAACATTCAAGGAAAATTTAATTCGAAAATTCTTTATATTGTAAAACCTCGCGTATTTATGACGTTGTCCTATAGTCTTATAGATCTTATAACTATAAGAGCATAGATTTAGAATGCACAGTGAGAACAATTCTAAATCTATGTATAATATTAGGAGCTTGTTTGTCTATATGATATTATGTGAATTAAAAAAATATATATTATGTAGGTTGATCTAAAAGCATATGCCTCTACTGCATTATATTTTTAATGTGCCCTAGTGTCTCGTTCTTTTTACGATGCCTCAAAAGACAATCCACACTTTAAAACTTAAAATTTGACAAACATTCAGGCTGCAGCACGGAAAATCGATAATAACATACATTCATATTATATCATACAATGTATATGACAAACAGACAAAAATTCTAAAAACTATATTTTTGGCAACGATATCAATTGTAGATCACGCCCCAAGTATTCTTTTAAAAAAATATTCAATGTACAGTTTTGACTTTCTTACGATTTTATTATATGTATAGATAATGTTGGACTTTTGTGGTCCGTTTGGTCACTAGTATGTAACTAATTCGAAACGGCAGTACGATGGAGACCAAGCGGAATGCCTCCGTAAGGTAACGCTTTGCAGGAGCCATGCTCACTGGCTACGGAATGCAGTGGACCTCGCACGGTGTGAAATTGCTAAAGTGGGAATCTCCACTGATCGTAGGGAATTAATATCCTGTATAGTTGGATTGCTCGAATAATAACTAAGTTAAACCATCGCGAGTTCGTGGCATATTTAAAAGATCGCCCCTTCCCACTGCTATCGTTGAGTGGTCTAATGATAACATCTTATGCTCTGCCTGTCGGCCCGGGGGCCGTTGCCGACCTGTGGTTACACCACTGTTTAAAGCCTATAGATTGCAAGACGAAGGCTCAACATGACTTTCTGTGACTTTGTCTCTTTAGAACCATAGCATATCGCAATAAAATTGCCATGGTTCATTAGTAACGAACACAAGTACTAAAACCGTAACAATAACAACATATTATATTCAGATGCTAACTAAAAACGTAATGCAAATAAAATTATAGTGTCCGTCGTTGCATCTTTCACGTATGTCGGTTTAGTTTTTCTGATTAAATAAAATATTCTTTATAGAAAGACAAAGGTACCTCCGGTTATAAAAGGTGTACATACTTCTTTAGGATTAGGTAGTTTAAAATCCTATCTATAGATTAAAAAGCTTTGCGTTTTAATCTATAGATAGGATTGTCTTTTTTATGTCGTCTGTTTGCGGTATATTATTTTAAAAAGTTTCGAGTGGAGTCTGAGCTCCTAAGTGTTATTAAAGCTTCAAAAAATTTACGATAAAATAATATCCTAATAAGTTGCTTGATAGTGTTTATTTCTAGTAACTTATTATTAATCTGCAAATCATTCAGTAAGTAATTACCTGCCAACATAAATACATAAAGCTGATTTATTAACAAGTTAACAAGTCTGCATATTTATAGATATTTTACGTTACGTTACGTTTTTGCGACCTTTTTTCATTAACCGAATAATGAAAACCACTAACCTTATACCGAATTCATAAATTAAATTAAATTCATTAAATTAATTCATAAATCATAAATTAAATAAATACTTATCGCATCTTGCTTTTATCAACGTCAATTTTGTCAAAGAGAATCTCTATGTTACAATGTTAAATATGCACATTTGTTTCAGATGAAACATACCATGCATAGGTGAGATTCGGTCTTCAAGGATGAAATAATAAAACCGTTAGCGTCATTGGTACGTACACATGTTTTTATTTGAGTACGCTTGTTATATAATTTGTTTCGCCTTGGCAGAGGCAATGCTAGAACGATCTCCGCGCAAATCGATGCCGCATATCCGGTACACGCTGAAATAATTAAAACATTGTAAAGGTTCGCTCATAAATACTGCAACGCTACGACCGATGCGATTATTCACTTGAAAATGTGCTCTGTAACATATTGTCGTTGAACACAAAATGCAACGTCACCGATCTTCGCCACGCGCTCTCCGCATGAATAGATTTCAGCTAGACTGTTGTAACGAGACGCAACTTCACGTATGTCGTATACACGGAGGGAAAACCTTCGCTTTAAATTATAAGCAGTATGGATGTTTTGTGGCAGGAATCTTGGGAGTACAGATTGAGAATAATTGTAGCTTGTATGTTACCTATGCCTTTCATTTTGTCTCTATATTTTATGATGTACATATATTTCGGATACTTCGTTACATTAATCTTGGGTGTACGGATTAAGACTAATTGTAGGTTATCGTTTTACATGGCTTTCATCAGTAATGCTTATAATGTAGAGAACATTATAAGCATTACTGATGTCTTGTGGCGTGAATCTTGAGAGTTCAGATTGAGAATAATTGTAGGTTTACTATACACTTATGTCTTTCATTTTGTCTCTATCTTGAAATCAAAAATGTGTACGCGGCCAGCGCGTAAAATAAATGCCGGTTTTATATATTTCTTACATATTTAATATAATTTCATTTTATTGGCATAAGAGGGAGAAAGGGGAGTTGGAGACTGCTAATAGGGGTGTCAGTAAACATTCGCACCTCGAAATTAAACAGATGCGTTGTCCTTCTCTGCCTCATCTCCCCGCAGCGCTGCTGGACTCTCACCAAATGAAATTAATTTAGATTTGAATATTATGAGGAGAATATGCATACATCGTCTGGTTTCTCACAAAGCATACATGACGATATCACGTGAGCAATCTAGGTGTTGTTATCCCTCTGGACTCCACAGCAATGTGTTACTGAAAAGGATCATTAAATTTAGACTAAGTACAGGCATATTATAGGGATACTAAAAGTGTCATTAGAGTTAATCGATTAATGCCAAGCTATCGTTAGTCAGTGTCACCAACATAATGCGTGGAAGGCATAAATATAGAACCTCCCGGTTTGCAGCGACTATGAAATCGATTCAGCTATCGTGCCTGCCCATCGGCTTGGAAATTATGAGCACGTTTTTGTTTTTGTGCGAATATTCTTTAGTTAATTTGGTAGCCTTGGAGTTAATTAGCCGTGGAAAAGTAAAATTATATTGATATTTGGTGACAACTATGGTAACCCTAGTTTTACTAGTCGTACTTCATACATTTCCTTCTAATATTATAAATGTAGAGTTTCCGTGGCGCCCTCTAGGGCCCGTATCCAGCAGTGGACATTACTGACTGCTAATGATGATGATGATGATGAAAAGGTTCTATAAAACTGTGGAACAGACTTAGATAAAATTTGGCATATATATAAATCACAACCAATTAAAAATTTTTGATCTCGTTTAAAAACATCTTTGTAACCTATTTGAAGTTGATTATTATGTGTATAGTGTAGGGAAAGAAGTAAATAAATAAATCAACCAAATATTTACTTTGGTATACATTCTAGGCAGGTAAAAGCCCAGTACGCAGCTGGTATTTGATATATTGCCATGCCAATAAATCACACACTAGCTTTAACATATCCGTTATTATGTAGGTCTTTTGATTTGAGTAGTTAACCAAAAGAAGTCGCTGCGAGCCAAACGCCTATATTACAAAAGTGTGTCAGTCGGGGGACGCGGTAGCAACCAGCTTAACACTAATGCAATTCGGTTACATTAATATACACGCACACTTAAATAATGCCTAACACAAGCATTCATCTAACGTTACCTTAGTAAGACAGAAAATATTTTTAGGTCTTCAAATTTTTTTGAGTACGCTACCTAGTTGAATTGTCATAATTGACCGACTATTCCTGATTATCTAGTACCGTAATACTAGTAGTGGTCAGAGTACGGGCTGTTGCAGTCAATAAATAATCTAAGGGAACTTCCCAGGTATGGGACCTATGGGAAGATGAAGAATATCGTGGCTGAAAGACCTACCTAAGCGGCTCAAATTCAGCACTCGGTCGCTGTTTAGGGCTTCTTTATCGAAAGTACAAATCGTCAACATGAGTCCGAAACTGCAAGAGCAAGGAGCACTAATAAGAAAAAATTGAACATAACTGAAATTTCAAGATTTTTTTTATACAGTGTAAGGGGGCCAAACGAGCAGTCGAAGTATTTTCACGACTACCGACGCCCATAGACATTCACACAGAGGATATACGGATGCGTTGCCCTCTATCCTCTTCCATTCTCCATGGGTAGCTGTTTATTGCAATTAATGCTAATCCGGCAACATGAAAAAATGTTGTGCGTACTTTTGAGAAATACAAAGTATTAAATACATGGCCATGCCTCAGCGGAATTCGACACGAACTGCGCTTAATTATAGTTTGTTAAAAGTGTTTTGAGTTAAGTGCGTTTATGAAGCCTAAACAATTAATGTTTTGGTAAAACGTTGCGTATACCGACCACAGACAGTGTAGCTATAATAGAATATACGTAATAACGTCATGTTTAGAGAGAAAAAAGAATTTGACTAAATTTCTATCTGAAACGTTCGAATTGTAAACTTTATAGGTATCTTTATATATTACAAAAATGAATTTTTTTCTGTATGTTTTTTATAGAATCGTAAACTATACATTTGGTCGTGTGATGAGTTTTAGCAAAGTTGTTGTGCATGAGCCTAGGAAGGTTTCTGAATTGGTACGACCAATTTTCGACAGATGGCACCACGAGTATCAACGCACGCAGGGTACAGCTATAAGTATTATAAATCTAAAGTTTGTTTCGTTGAATGTGCTAAATTCTCTTACGCTCCGATTTGAATAATTCTTTCGGTGTTAGATAGTTCCTATATACCATTAAATTAAAATCTAAATATTTTTATTCAAAATAGAATTTAAAAAATTGCTTTTTGAACGTCAAAAATATCCATCTACCACCGGTTCAACCCTAGCCCTGTCCTGAGAAGAACCGGCGAAACAAACTCAGCGGGCTTCATTCATTTCTTAATTATACATTCTTCATTTATATACATAAAAAAATATAATTTACATTTATTTTTGTATAGAAGAAGCCTGGGAGGAGGATACTATTCCCAAGATGTGATATCTGTCATAAAATTTATTACTTTGTAATATCTTAAATTAAACTGTGACTAATACAAACAAGTATGTGCGTAAAGTAACGCGCGATAAACCGCGATAAGATCTGAAAAAGTTGTTTTAATGCGACTTTTTGCGAATAAACCTCGTAACGATAACATACCGGACGTTTATAATACCTATGCTAGGTAAAAGTAAATTTACTTTCCCATTCATAGAGAGTTCTTCCGACTATGGAAGTGTTTCAGAGATCCACAATAGAGTCACAAGATAGTTCTAAAACTCTTTCAATTATTATTCCTACTCTACTATACTATCCTATTTCTATTGCCTAGGTAAATCTTTTTCTATCTACGTGGAGATTTAAACAGGGGAATTTAAATGAGAAATGCTTTCACGGTGTTAATTTACATATTTTAATAGTATTAAAGTCCTCGCAAAGTATACTGTTGCTAGACGTTCTCATTTCCATTTTAACAATCTGCAACATGGCGCTATAAAAGTTTCGCAGCTCATAACAGCTTACTTCGTAGTTATTACGTACATACAAAGTTATATACGTCAATAGTAATTGTCGCCTTATCTCCTGTTGCGTCATAACTGTGATAAATCGATCGGAAGACGTCATGCTGAAATAAATGTTGTTGCTACAGTCTAGTATTGATTTTATCAATTCCATAGCGATTCTGTCCCGTTTTTACACCCAAAACGCCGAACTAATTGTAACGAACTTCGTGTAGAGCTAGTTGCGCGCCGCGGTCTTTCACGCTTTTTGAGAAACGAAATGAAATGAAAAGGTTTTGATTGAAAATGGAATCATAAAAATTACTTTTTGAATGTCAAAAATTACATCCACTATCGGTTCAACCCTAGCCATGAGCTAAGAAGAATCGGCGAAAAATACTCAGCGGACCTCAAGAATTGAGTAAAGATCTAGAAATATAATTCTTATATTATATACTATAAACAATTTATAAAATTACAATAACAGCAGTAGGGAAGTATAAGGCTATATAGTTTTTGATATTGGACTCTAGTTCTTAAGATTAGCGCGGCCGACCAAACAAACTCCTCTGCTTTATAATAATAATAAATAAATAAATAAATATCTGTGGACTTTACACACAACGTTTGTCTAGCCCCGTGCTAAGTACCGTGAGGACTTGTGTTATGGGTACTAGACAACGGAATATATTTAATATGCTTTTATAAATTTAAGACATTTTAAATATTTGAGATTTTTATTATAGAAATACATAGAATACATAGATAAACATCCATGACCAAGGCGGGATTCGAACTCACGACCCCTGGCGCAACATGCTCGAGAGCCCTGTACCACTGCGCCAGCATCATAGTCAAATAATCTGTTAATACAAACTAGTAAGATGTGTTTCTCTTTGTCCTTAAAATGTAATTGAATATTAGTTGATATTAGAGAACAATGAAGTGCCTGTAGTTAATATGTAAGTATGTATGATTGCTATAAGTTCAGTAAAAACTGAAAAAAAAAGTTGCTAATGAATGTTTATGGCTGAATCGATATGTATGTGATTTTCGTCTATAACGGGGTGTTGTTTGTAAAAAGTTCAGATGCATAATTTGATGGGATTCTGTGTAAATTGGCTTGAAAACGATGATTGGTGTTAAATTAGTTTTGGGTTCTTCCCTCGACAACACTTCCTAATTCATTCCAGATATAGAGGTATTACTAGCTGCGTCCCGCGGTTTCACCCGCGTAAATTTCGATCCCGTGGAATATCATCCCATGGCATTCCATAGGAACATTTTTTCGGGATAAAAACTATCCTTTTTTTTTTTTTTTTTTTTTTTT
>LUGF01025530.1:101089-120893 GCA_001625245.1 Calycopis cecrops
ACAGCTGTCACTTTACGCCAGTCTCGTGTAAGCGAGAGGTACCTCCCCGGTCGTGCCGGCCCAATTCGACTGCATGCAAGCATGCAGTGTGGCACTACCTCTTACCATATATTATATCCCCTGGCCCTTATCTTGATATCATTTTAAGTATTAAGGTGACACAGTTTGATATAAGCCTTGTAGACTATACAGTCATAGTACTGACTCGTAATAATTGCTACTATTGCTATGTAGTTATGGTAATATTATATTAATATGGATCTAATCTCTATTATAAATGGGAAAATTTCCTCGGAGGTTGTGTTATTTTTATGCTTTATTCAAACTGTCGGATTGTTAAAATCTGCTTTCATAATAACGTTTATTAAAGGAGTCACGACTCACGACTTATCATTGGTTCATGCCAATCGATCCAACGAAGCTGTATTGGTCTGAAAAAAACTGATCCGTATAAAAAAAAAATAGATGTATTTAAGCGACGTATTTTGAGGTTTAAGAAGATTGATTTGAAATAATTATATTATCGTATTTTAAACATCCAGAGTAGGTATGTATGACTCAGGTATTTGTTAATCTTCTACTTTGCGTTAGTAGCATATCGCATGACAATATTTAGTATATATCAGGCAATGTAGACTACCGTTTGATATCTTAATATATAAAAGGCAAACCTAATATTTCAACGCTCAGCCATAACTCCTGTACCTAGAACCTGAAATTCGGAAAGATTCCTTACATCATGGATTTTTATAGGTAGGTATAGGTAGTATCCAGTTTGGGTAGCAAACATTTACCTATGCCTATGGTGGGATGATTATACAGGGTGGATACGAGCGAGAGGCATTAAATTAAACCACATATGAAGTGTATTATTTCCAGGCTACACAACAAATATCAGATCAATCGGAGCAATGGTTTAGCCACAGGAATTTTCGTACTAAACTTCGTACACTCTGTACCATCAGCTGTTCGAGCGCCCGACCGCCTATAGTCCGCCGGGGTCATTCACCCCGTTCGAGGCTTAGCGACCTTACCGAGCGGCCGCGGCGGCGCGTATAAAGAGTGTTTACAAGTTTTCCTTATTTTTTCGCTATTTAACTTGTTTGAAAAAAGTATTTTCGTATACTTGTCGTAAACTTTTTTTTAATAGTCTCGGATTAACAATAGGCACTTATAGTATATGTGGTTAAATTTAATGCCTCTCGCTCGTATCAACCTTGTATACTTACTTTAAAAGTATAAAGCCATCCTTGCAGTGCATGTGGTAAACATAGTATACACAACCGACTAAATATTTTCATATCGATCCCTGTACAGTGTACACTATTGACCTATGTTATATACTGAAGTTTATTTCTTTCTTTTCAGACGATTGTAAGCGGTCTGCCGTCGTACAGTGAAATACGAGCACATACAAGCTATGAGTGTCTAGTGCGAGGTCTTCCCGGTGACATCCGCGCGAACAAACTTTAATGCTATAAAAGAATCGAACGGGGCAGCCATGCTGTCCTACGTGGTTCCCGTGGAGGAGAAGCCGCCGCCAGTGCCCGGCAAGGGTCGTCTGGCGCTGGAGCTGGCGCCGAGCAGCCCCGAGTCAACGGCCAGGAGACCACGGACGAACATTTCCAAGGACTCGTCCACTAGCTCGTTCGCGAGCGACCTGACCATATCCTCGTCTACTCCGACCGGGGCACACGAGAAGCCGAAGCACAAGCTGCTCAGCAATGGCAGCAAACACACGTCTCTGAAAAGGTCAGCAATAAAATTACTAATTGTGCCCCGCGGATTCGCCCGCTTAAAATCTAAGCATACTTTTTTCTGGATATAAAAATCTATATGATATTTCAGAATTTCGTTTGTATTTTTGTCAAATTTAATCTAAATCAGCTTAGTGTTTTTTGTGTGAAAGTATAACAAACATTGGCATTTTGAATATTAGTAAAGTAAACGACATTTAGAATTGGCACTGACGCATTATTTTGCCAATTCAAAATGTTACAGCAATAATTTCAGGAAATCTCTTAAAAAGATGTATCCGCATCCCACTTGGGCGTACTTTAATATTGCATTAATCAAACTTCGTTATTGCGGGGCAAATTATATTTTGATTGTACAAATTGGGTATATGACTAATATTAACATTGTTTCTGTTTTTTGTCATTTGTTAAATATCTGTTCTGTCTGGAATTTCTTTATAATGATTATTTAATTACGTATTAGCATGTCTTTATCTACTTATACTCTATACCTACTAATATAATATCAAGAGGAAAGATTTTTGTTAGTTTGGATTGAATAGGCTCCGAAACTGCTGGTCCGTTTTAATTATTCTTCAACACATTTCACATGCTTTAGAAAAACCACCTCTTTAAAAACAGCTACGTATACCTACAAGGGATTAATATAGGTCGCTCGTAGCTTTCTTAAAAGATAGCAACAGAATAAAACAAAGCAATTGAGACCAAAATATGCAAATCTGTACGAATTTATTCTCTCAACTATACAAATCATATCATAAACAAACTCTACCCCAGGACTCTATATTCCCGCTCTAGTGAAATAATGCCGATAACTACATAAGAAATTCATCGTGCACTTAGAAGCATGAACAACAACAGAAGTCCAGGAGCTGATGGCATAAACACCGTCAAACTAAAAATAGGAGACCAATAGTCCTACTCCATATCGCTAGACTTTTCAATAATATTTTAAATACTACGTATTCTTCTAGATCACCTAACAACTTATGAAATAATACTGTTACACAAAAAAGGAGAAAAATCTGATATTAATGACTATCG
Organism: Calycopis cecrops; assembly: GCA_001625245.1. Lineage (NCBI taxonomy): Eukaryota > Metazoa > Arthropoda > Insecta > Lepidoptera > Lycaenidae > Calycopis > Calycopis cecrops. Next base: position 103,891 of record LUGF01025530.1, read on the forward strand.
TCCTATCTGCCTCGTCCCGCACCTATATAAAACCTTTATAAAAGGAATAGAAAATCGAATGGCTTTGACCCTGGACGAGCACCAGCCACCCGAACAAGCCGGTTTCTGCCCAAGCTTCTCTACTACATACGACCTTTATTTGATTGATCAAATCATTGAAAAACATTCAGAAAACCAAATACCTCTTTACTTAGACTTTATATATTACTCCAAAGCATCTCACACAGCTCTATATTTGACGCATTACATAATCAAGGAATAAATAATACATACAACTCATTCAGAATATGTATCTCCAGCCAAAGTACGGCCGCAATCAGAATTCACTCATACACAGGCCAACCCTTTCGCATAGGAAAATGAGTGAAGCAAGGAGATATATAATAATAATGATAAAAATTGCTGCTTGAATGCTCTATTGAATTTTCGCGAAAATTATTGCTCATATAAAAGTCGAATAATTTTCTTAATTAAGTGTTAATTAATTAAAAAAGAATTGGGCAGGAAGTGGGAAAGGTTAGCCGAATATCGAGGCCAGTGGCGTGCTGTGGGAGAGGCCGCCGTCCAACAGTGGACTGCAATAGGCTGATGTGATGATGAGGAAGTAAAAAAGTAGAGTTAAGAAAGATAGATAATCAGATATGAATGAATTTACGATGATAATAATAACCATTTTATTAACGTATGAAGCGTTGCCTCTGTCACAGGTATTTGTTTACTTAAAAGGAGTGCATCCACAACAAATGTATACCTAGTTTAAGAAAAGATCTTAATAAAATATGATTATGATGATTATGATTATGAATAGGAGTACAACGCCTGCGGCCGCCCACGCTTCTTGGTATACGTATTATGATATTAAAAATAAGTGTGGGGGTTTTGTTACTTGTTAAAAGTTACTATTGCCGAAGATCTCGGATGACCATTTATGCTACAGTGTAAGATTGATTTAATGCCAATAGAACGATATATGCACATGAAATGATACGGTTTCATTTCGTACTCCAGCCGTATGGTTGGAAAAATAATAAGAATAAATGATATAAAAAATATTTATTAGTTATGAATAAACAACTGTAACAATAAGGTTTCATGGGTATCAAAATTATTAAATTAACTCAAAAGTTTCGCTGACGTTTCATACATGTAAAGTGAATCATTTCCAAGGTTTGACTTTAAGAGATATGCACCTTATTAAACATTAAAAAAGCATACAAATTTTCAATTTACAATGGTACAGCACATACAAACAGAATCATCAATTGCACTACAATTATGAGTTGGTTGGCTATCCACAGTCCCAAGACAAATTGGTCAAATTTAATCATCCGTCAGTGGGAACCATGTACCGCCATAAATGATCCACGTTTTATGGCCACGGAGAAAGATCACAGTCTGAAATAGATCAAACTAAAATATCAATTAAAACTCCATTAAAAGTCGTCACTACGCTGGGTTGGCTGTCTGTGAACACACTTTTAAGATTATGTATTTTATGTTTTACACACGATATTGCACAATAAGCTACTTCATAACTAGGTTGTATCCATTGAATTAATATTATTAACGTACGTACGTACGGTGGTATCTCATATGTTAATAGCTTAAGCCAATTTTCGATCCAGGGATTACGGGATAAAGCCTTAAATTGCAGCATAACAACAATTCCATACATTTTAAAAGCTAAAATATAGTTGCAGGTTTTGTAAAAGGCAGTGACGTGACACCGCCGCAAAGTTTTGCTATGCTCTCGATTTTCTTTCGATTAGTCACCTTAAGGGGCCCACTAGGATAGAAGGATAGGAGGACAAAACGTCTAAATAATAATTATGCGAATGCCGAAATGCCAGAGAAATCAAAAGGACTGTTTGTTTGCCCCCTTATACTGTAAAAAAACGACTGTCTTACGATTCATTCCGAGTATCTTATTAATATAATAAACTAGCTTCCGCCCGCGGTTTCGCCCGCGTGGATTTCGGACTATAAAAAATCCCTATAAATTTTAACTTATTATGTTATTCTGATATGAAAGCTATATTACTGTAAAGTTTCATGAAAATCCGTTCAGTAGTTTTTGTGTGAAAGAGTAACAAACATACTCACAAACTTTCGCCTTTATAATATTAGTAGGATGCGAAAGTTTGTATGTTTGTTACTCCTTCACGCAAAAACTGCTGAACTGATTTTCATGAAATTCGGCACACACGTAGAGGATAACTTGGATTAACCCAGGAAAATTTTTATCCCGAAAAAATGTACCTACGGGATGCCATGGGATGATATTCCACGATAACGAAATTTACGCGGGTGAAACCACGGGGCGCAGCTAGTATAAAAATAAAACCAACAATTATTGTGAAGCTCCAAGATGCAAAAAGACTATCTGCATAGTCACTAAGTGACTAGACTAACTAATTGAAGAAGTTATGCAGTCGACTACTCGGAATAACTTCGTGACATTCTAATGTAGACGTCTACATCTGACACGCCATTTAATGTAAAATATTACAAACGTTGAAGTATTAGACCACATAAACCACGTAAAGAGCAGGAGGCCAGTGGCACTAAATGTCGTCGATTAAACCAAAACTATGCCACTCCCGAAATTGCGCTGAATCAAGCTAAGCTCTTGCTGGGTTTAATTCAGCTCAATTGCTGACATTTAGCTCTTGGCTCTTGACAGTACAGGTTTAGAGCGCTTTTCACATTTTGTGTATGCTGGAATTTTGTATTGTTTTATCGGCAACACTAGAAATTCTTGTCTGCCCAGAAACATCCTCTTATATAAAGTGTATCGTTATTATAAGTTATTTATAATGTATCGTACGAAATTTCGCTGATGTAAGACGGTTCAGTGGTTTGGAAGATATGAGGGAATAAATTATAATACAAAAGATGTTATTCAACAACATAGTACTATTCAGTCCGGTAAAAAGTCAATTTAAATAAAGACAGAAGAGGCGTAATCTATAAATAATAAAATAAATAAATAAATATAATATAGTAAAAGAATAAAATCCGTGTCGTCTAAAAACTAATTGGGGGCGTTGTTAAAACAGTATTAGAACTAAAACTAAAAAATAGAAGAAAAAATAAAAAAAACATTTCTCCGTGTTTTTTAATTGTTTTGTCTGTTCGTACATTTGTCTGTTTGTCTGTTTGTGCAGGCTGATCTCCGAAAATACTGAATGGATTCGAATTAAACTTTTTGTGGTGTATAGATACTAAACTTGGTCAACATAACACTTTTTCTTGCGAGGAAATAGCTCATTCCAATGGGAAATTCAGTAATTATACTCTAACCAACGGATTTGAAAGTCTTGTAGGCCCTTAGATAAAGTTTAATTAGAGTGTGTGTGAGAGTATAATTAAAGAGTGACTTCACTGGACATCTTCTTATGCTTGGGGTTGTATTTTCTTTGTTCTCCCTTGTATTTTGTCATGGCACCTACACAGTAACAGATTATACATTTGCTCGAAACGTAGGAAGTGAAGAAACAGCAGTGAACATAGAGAATCTTTTCCCACGATGATCGATGATGATTCTTTGGTTTTATACCATAGTCTCTAGATTCCGTTTATTTTTAATATGAAACAACGTAGCTTAGAATACTAATGTCTCCTACAAACGACCAAAGGGAGCCATTTGGTGACTATCTATTAACATCCTGCCCTTATCCAGCCCCTTTCCTCCTGAAATGGGCCAATTGCTGCTCGCAAGCTGCGCGAAACGCGATATTTGTATCGTGATCATTCTGTAGATATGGTATACAGTAAGCGTCGTAAACTTGTATAATCAATAGTCCTTTTTTAGTCACAAACCATGAACTATGACATCTTACCTAGAAATAGATTAGTCGTCGCCGACTAACCGCTCTTATTATAATATTGATTATCTTTGCTTACTTTACTGTTTGACTCAATGCCGTTTGCTCATAACAAAACGTTGGCGTTAAATTGCCATTTTGTGTATCTACTCACCTTTACGACATGTTTACTAGTACACTTCAGATTTTGGTGGCACGTATATGAACGAAATTTTGGCTTGCATGAAACAAATAATCGACACAAAGATACCTACTCATAGTAGGTACCTATGTTATAATTATTATAATTCGTGAAGTATGAATTTTGCATCGCTTTAAAGAATTACGTAATTAAAGGAATATTATTTTGAAATAACAATTATTACAAGACTGCAAAAAATTGGCTTTTATAATAACATGCAATATAATAAAACAGTAAAATATGTGTTTGTACATTGAACATATTTACGAAAAACTTATAGGGGACGATGTCAAAATAGTATTAGAACACTTTTTTAATTTTTTGTCTGTTTGTCCGTCCGATTAGCCTGGACAAACACAAACGAACAGTTTGTGTTTGTCCAGGCTAATCTCGGAAACTACTGGACGGATTCGAATGAATACTTTTGTGGTGTATAGATAGATACTAGGCCTGGTCAACATCTAGAACACTTTACTGCGGTAAAATCGCTCATTCCTACGGGAAATCGGATTTTCGGTCACTGCAAGCAAATAATAACAAAACACTTTGATTCTAACAGACTACGCTACACAAATGAACGCGGGCATCAGCCAGTAATGTAATAAATTAATGAAATAAAGCAATTCATAAACAGAACACATACTGCCTAACAGAATGAATGCCACGTCTAGTTTTCTTTACACTAGAAAAAATATCAACAGTATATACAGTACTAGCTGTTACCCGCGACTTCGTTCGCGTGGTTTTTCACATTTACACATTTTCGCATGTATATTAAGAACAATAAATATAACATTTCCACAATCTATACATAAGCAATATATTTCATGTTTAGAAATCTGACTCTCTGTCAAACATTTGACGGTAGCAATTTCATTTGATTACTAAGGACCTACGTCATACTATTGTACCTTTAATAATGTCATCTACAGCGCTTATTTGACTGATTTGTTGGAAACGTGTTTTCCTAAGAAATATCACTCGATCCGTTTTCGATCCGATATATATATTTATGAATAACTTTTTGTAAGGGTTGTACATTTATGTAAAGTGATTGAATATCACTTTACATAAATGTCACTGTGATACACATCTGTTTTTTGTTTTTATTGAAAGATTTCCTATGAAAATAGAAATGAAACGTATTTATATAGCCTAGTAAAATGTCTAATTCGACTATTTAGGTATTTTAGACTTTCAATATTCCTCATACAATACACGAACTGATATTATTAAAAAGTAAACTGACCCAAAATGCAGAAGCGTTGCATCTCTGCAAAAAATAACAGGTTTTGACACTTTACAAATTTTAACGAATATCTACGTTACTAGCTGCGCCCCGCGGCTTCGCCCGCGTAATCCCTCAGGAACATTTTTTCGGGATAAAAGCTATCCTATGTTACTTCTAATACTTCCAAGAACATGTGTACAAAATTTCATGATGATCGGTTGAGCAGTTTTCGCGTGAAAGGGTAACAAACAAACTTACATTCGCATTTATAATATTAGTATGATTATTATGTCACATCTATTACGGACAGCGTATAGCTACTACGGATAACACAATATTTCAGTTGATAAACTACCCGCATTCCGAGTGGTCTGAAAAGTCTGACGAGTGTCTTTGTTTTTGGCGTATTGCTGAGTCGGTGCTATTAATTTGTAATATAAAACTACTAGCTGCGCCCCGCGGCTTCGCCCGCGTAAATTTCGATATCGTGGAAAATCATTCCATGGCATCCCTCAGGAACATTTTTTCGGGATAAAAGCTATCCTATGTTACTTCTAATACCTCCAAGAACATGTGTACAAAATTTCATGATGATCGGTTGAGCAGTTTTCGCGTGAAAGGGTAACAAACAAACTTACATTCGCATTTATAATATTAGTATGATGTGTTGCTACATATTCCAATCTATATATATAAAACTCAAACGTGACATAGCCATCTATCAACGCACAGCCCAAACCACTAGACGGATCAAGCTGAAATTTGGCATCCAGGTAGATGTTGCGACGTAGGCATCCGCTAAAAAAGAATTTTTAGAAATTCAACCCCTAAAGCGGTGAAATAGGGTGTTGAAGTTTATATGGATTTCTTAGAAATTAAACGCGGGTGAAACCGCGGGGCACAGCTAGTTTAAACATATTACGTGTTCTATTTGTTTTTCTCACACAATTTCCAAGTGTTCTTTATTCGCATCGCATACAACTTACTCAATGGTACGTTTCATGTATGCAAAACAGCATACAGAAGGCAATAACCTTCAAATGAAAAAAAAATATTTGTTATGTATGTACCTAAACATATAAATGTGGTGATATCATGTTTTTGAGTGTCCAAAAGTGATATCATCAAGATTATATTTACGTCAGACTCAACAGTTGATCGGTACAATGATTAAACTGATTGAACTACGTAGTGACAAAGATTGATTTTCTTAGCCACAAAAGTACATGAAATTATAATTAATCCTAGTGTTATATTTCATATCGGTTACTACACTATTATAACTACTAAATATACATAGATTTAAATAAACAGAAAAAGGGTTTTCCTTATAAATGTCGGAATAAAGAGGTGCTTTGCTCACTATTTTTATACTTACATTAGACCAAACTAAAAAAGAATTTGGTGGTAGAAGAGTGGATATATCCCGAAATATTTTACGACTGATTCTCCTATGACGAAAATTGCGTTTGGCAAGGATTTAGTTACAAACGCGAAGTGTTTAGGGGTGTAGGGGTGTCAAGCAGGGTGTTGTAACTGTGCCGAGGGTCTGAAAAATGGATATTAGGTGGTCAATGGTGTCTCAGTTCAAAAACTGAGCTAAGCTAAGAAAAATATAAACTTTAAAGAAGATAATGTTTGTAATGGCTTTAGATATAATAGGTTAGGTCACTGTTATCTGCTAAAGTAACATCCAGATTATATAAAAGGTACAGAAAAACTTTCAGGTGTTATAGAATATTGAAGATCTGGCCGTCGTCGGCTCTTGGTCTATAAAGATATGATATATTTATTAGCTTGTGTTTTGTTACTAACCTATTTCGTATATTCTTGAATTTTAAATAAAATAACGTCACCTTTAGCCTACACTTGACCTTAACATATTGTGAATAGATGACATACAAAGATGAGTGGGCACACATAAAAATAAACATTTTTTTCTTTTTCATACTTTTTTTTTATTTTATTCTAGGTCGCTGTGATATGTCAACTACGTGAAGCAGTTTTAATTATTGCATGTGTAGCTTTACCTATGTAATATAAAATTTTGATTTGTGATTTTTGATTGTTTTGTTGGTATTAATTTTCGATATTCTTAGCAATAATGTATTTGTTTGTAGCATAGGTTTATTTTATATTATATATTTTTGATATAGGCAAGCAAGCGGCCATTATCACGACGTAGAGCATGGCATAGAGGTTATGGGCCACAATATACTTACATATCGCTCAAAACGTGACAGCACAGCTGTCACTGTACGACGGTGTCCTTTAAGCTAGAGGTACCTCCTCGGCCGTGCAGAGGTCGACATAATTCGGCTGCAATGTACTACATCCTACTAAAATTACTATAAATTATAATAATATAAGCATAATTAAATAATAATTAGTATAGCAGACATATAAAAAAGTAATTGCAACAAAATGAATTACGTAAGTGCTAAAAATATTTTATTGAAAAACATCTAGGTTAGACACTAAAATGTTAAAATTTTGTCAATCGTTCAATCTCTTTTGTATCATCACTTCGTGATGGAAATTCATAATGTACCTACCTACTTACAATACACTTTTTTATATTTCCACTTTTTATTAATTTAAATTAAGTACATTAATTAAGGCCACTTTCTGATGATGAGTATCATTGCTTGCCCAAGTAATTCTTGTATTCCCATGCGTCGGGAAGACGCATTGGTATCTTGGCACGCCATTCCGTATGCACCTCCAGTTGCCACTCGGGCCTGAAAAAAAACATTATTAAAGGGCAGTGCAATAGAAAAACAAAAACAAATCCTAAAGTATCCTATTAGTAATCCGTTGACCCGAAATATTTTACTTCTTATTCTTCTGCCTACGAAATACAATTTTCCATAAATACGCTTAGCGCTGCAGCCGAATTACCTTTATTATTTGTGTTTAATTACCTGCATAAGATCTCTATACTGTATACGATAATAATTTAAGTGGCCCATAGGGGGTGGAGAAAGGAGAGCAACGCATCTGCGGATGTGTGGTGTCTATGGGCGTCGGTTATGAAATTGGCTCCGACTGCTCGTTTGTTCTCTTTTACTGTGTGTTAAAAAAAGTTGTTTTTATTGAGGTTGTCATCTGGTTGTCAGTCTGTCAATATCGACGCTCCCTTCACACTGTAGGTATAGCCCGTTTGGCCATTTTGACTACAAGAATCATATTGACAGCATAATTAGCATGAAGGTACCTTCTGAGTGTGATCTTCAAGCCCAAAAATCAAAAAGCATGACAGGCTCAAATTTAGCTCTACATTTTGCCCTGAAAGCCTAACACACTGGGTTTTTAAAGAAAAAATGGTATTTTTCTCTCATGCACTTATTTCTTATGCACGTATAGTTGTGTCTCTAAAGACGCCCGTGAACTTTTTGGGAACCTGTCAAAAGCCTAACAAAAGCTAAACTTATGTAAATTTGGCCTGACACAACTGTAAAAAGAAGGTAAAGGTTAGCCGAAGATCGAGGCCAGTGGCATGCTATGGGAGAGGCCGCCGACCAACAGTGGACTGCTATAGGCTGATGATGATGATGATGATGATGATGATGATGATGATGATCTGCCATCTGTTCTTTTGGGTGTGTGACCAGCCTAATGCCACTTCGACGATTTTCTTCTTATCACGATATCGGATATTTAAAATGCTTGCACTTAATTAATTTGCCCAATTTACAATGCCATCTATTAGTACTAATAAGATGATTAAAAAGCCAGAATTAGCATGAATACCAACCAGTTTACTCGTTATGAACAATGATCAGTTATTATCGTAAATTATGTTTTTATCCAATCATCCTGAAGTACATAAGTAGTAATAATCGACGTAGGTACCGAGTGGTGTAATCAAATAGTTGTTTGCAATTGAATAGAAACAACTAGAATAGGAATTGTAGTGACTATACTAACCTATGTAGATTGTAACTGCATGTTACCTGTAAGCGGCTATTTCCTTTAAGTACAAAGTAGTTATGAGTGTTATTGTTAATCTCTAAAACGATAATGGAGATCTGTAGGCCATTTACTGACAAAATGACTACTGTTTCATGTCTCTCTCACTACAGATGCTTTTATAGAAAAACTAGCTGCGCCCCGCGGGTTCAGCCTCGTAACTTGCGATCCCGTGGAAATATCGGGATGAAAAATAGATGTTGGCCGATTCTCAGACCTACTCAATATGCTCACAAAATTTCCTGAAAATCGGTTAAACCGTTTCGGAGGAGTTCGAGAACGAACATTGTGACACGAGAATTTTATATATAATAAGATACTGCTTTAAATGTTAAATCGTAAAATAAAATTAATCAAATATTTAAGGGTGCTATCGGTAAAAAGTGCCGAAATTGAGTATTTTGAAGGCAAATTACTCGTAAATGGAAATAATCTATTAAAGATCAACTTTGGTTCCGCATAGCACAAATATTTTTATAGGATTTGTATAGATTATAAATTGAAAATTATTATTATTTACGAAGAAAAAGGTATATTTGGAACTCATGTTTTCGAAAAGACTGATTTTCGAAATGAAATTACGAATACAAGCAGTGGATTGTGGATACCTAAAAAATACCTACTATTAGGAAATATACTGCTATAGGTTTCGTATAGAATAGAAAAGTAAATTGATTTCATTAAACTCGGCAAAAAAAATATTTTTGTAACTTAAATTTTGCCAAAATAAAACATAATTTTTCTCATGATAATAAATGTGGAAAAACTTCAGAAATTTACTCATTTATTAACACGATATTCGATTATCAAAATCACAAAAAAAAATAAACATTATTATGTTAGATTTTATTTAATTAAATTTCAAAGTTACTATTGAATTACGCCATGTAAGTATTTTTATGCTCACAAATATTTTTATTGCTTAAGTCAATAAAAAATATTTGTGCTATGCGGAACCAATGTTGATCTTCAATCGATTATTTCCATTTACGAGTAATTTGCCTTAAAAAAACTCAATTTCGGCATTTTTTACCGATAGCGCCCTTAAAGTTATTTTATCGGAATTAGATTCTTTAAATGGTAATTACACAAGATAACAGCATCAAACATTAAGTGAGATATATCTATTTTTCCTAGTAATTACATACCTACCAAGAAAACAGTTTCAGAAATTGACTGCTGACTAATGTCTAGCAAAATAGCCGTTAGACATCTCTTATTACTACTCAGGTAACTCTGTAAAGGTACTCTTATTACTAACAGGAAGTCCAAACAAGTCGTAACAAACCTTTGTTTGCAGTTAGTTTATTTTAGATAGACAAGTGCATACGCCCGCGAATTTAACTTTGTCAAAAATGTTTGGGGATCAAATCTCGTCGGGGCATGATGTAGAATGATATAGATTATAGACTATAGAGCAGGGTTTATTAAACTTTTTGCAGTCACGTAACCGTTTTTAAGAATTTAAAAACACTACGGAGCCCTGTCAAAGAATATTTTAGTAAGAGGTAGTGCCACACTACATGCTTGAATGCAGCCGAATTGGGCCGGCACGACCGGGGAGGTACCTCTCGCTTACACAAGACCGGCGTAAAGTGACAGCTGTGCTATCGCGTTTCGTGCGGTGTGTAAGTAGCCGGTGGCCCATGGAGGTGGGAGGAGAAAGGAGGGCAGCGCATTTGTATAGTTTCTATGCGGTTGTCTGTGGGCTTCGGTAGTCATGAAAATGGCCCCGACTGCTCGTTTGCCCCCTTTACCATAAAAAAAAAAAAAGCAATTCTTATTTATGTAATATGTTATATGTACCCCTGGGGGTCCATTGACCCCACTTTAAGAAACCCTGCTATACTTGTGTCTTACTCTGGTTCTAATGGAGCGTCGATGGACACTTCTCTACAGTAATTTCCGCCAGTTCTCTGCTCATTCAGTCGTACATTCTCATGTATGTATCTCTTCTTATTTTCTTTTTTTTTTTCTCTCTCTCGCTAGTATTCGGTTTCCACAATATGTATTTTATATACTTATTTGTTATTAGTTTAAGTTTAGTTTTTATTGATTAAAATTAGTTACGTTATTTTTGCATGCCTATCAATCTAAGCAATACATCTTTAAAGTGATGGTTGCCTGAAAGATATCGCTTTAAAGCGATAAGGCCGCCTATTGTGCATTTTATTTTATACATTGTACATTGTAAGAATATTTTTTTTTGTTTTGGTGTGCAATAAAGCATTATATTATTTATGTATGTATGTACATACACTTGTCTAGTGTACTGCACAAGCACAATTAAAGACGAGGCAATAGAACAAGCCTTACAAGTTTTAACATAAGTATTAAAACAAAAATTGTTCCAGAGGCGGATGTACAAGACAGTTTTTTCCATCTTCATGGTTCACAGAGCGCTATCGGTCATTGATCTATCATTCTAAACCAGATAATGATCGTCGACGCTGACGGCGTCTTGCCACGGTTTACATTGCACTTCTGAGTATTTTTTTATTTTGAAATAAAAAATATACAGACCAAATCTCGTAGCTTTTGTGGCTACATTTTTAAAGTTTTTTTTTAAATAACATTATCAACATGTTACTACAATATAATCTATAATATCTATTAAGATTGTCATTGATTCTTTATTCTAGCTTAATTGTTTAAAGCTACCAGGTTAAGTCCCATTCCTGTATATTAAATGTTAATATTTGTTAGTATCTATATAATATACATTTTACTTTTTGAGTCCACTACAACAACAATGGATAATTTGGTTAATTTTTGGTAATAATAGCTTTCGTTCCTTTTTTTTCCCTTCTGAATTATTTCTACTTATTTATGCAATCGACATTACACAAAACGTGATATATTTCTTTATCGTAAACTTAACATCGGGTAAAAACACTTACCGGAGAACCGTGCGATATAATTTAACGCTCTACTATTCGCATCACGAAAATAAGACAGCCACAGTGACGATTGCGTGGGAATTCAACAATTTTTGAAACGCTTATTCTGTTCTCCGATATAGCATTTGCTTGATTTTTTACGCAATGGGGGAAAACGAGCAGGTGTTTTGTGACTACCGCCTCGTCTGTAAAACGACGAACGACGAAAACGAAAAACGTCTTTGACAGCTGTGCTGTCGCGTTTCGTGCGGTGTGTAAGTAGCCGGTGGCCCATGGAGGTGGGAGGAGAAAGGAGGGCAGCGCATCTGTATAGTCTCTATGCGGATGTCTGTGGGCGTCGGTAGTCATGAAAATGGCTCCGACTGCTCGTTTGCCCCCCCTATATCGTAAAAAAAAAAAAAAGGAAAAAGAAAACCAGTTTTCTAGCAGAGGCGTTGCCGGCCTTGAATGTTTTGAAAAGCTACATATAATCAATACCGTGAACTTCGAACTCAGAGTGTGCTCAGGGACTAATGCTCTTGACATGGACTGTATCAGACAGCAATCTTGTTATCATGTCTGATACTTGTACCGCATAGAAATGATAATCTTTATCGTGTTTCACGAGATATAACGTAACAAATAATTCAAACTGCCTCTAGAAATTCTGAAACACGCGGATCATAAACGCCTGTCTAAAGGTTAGAATACGTTCGAGTTTATTTGAGAGCTCCTCAGTTACGCCTAGACAAGCGTCTGCGTGGTTCACAAGTGGAAGTAAGGAGTCTGTGCATGTAGTGTTTTAGTAGACGGCGAAATATTGCTGCCGCTTTAGTAGTAAGGAACAAAGGGGAAGTGTTCTGACAACATTTATATACACGTGTTTTAGTATATCGCTGTGTCTGTTTACTAAAAAGATATGGGAGATATTTTATAATTTTTTTTATAGTATAGGAGGCAAACGAGCAGTGCGCCATACCTACATCAGGTGTGCCGACACCTGATGTAAAGTGATCACCAACTCCCACACACATCTACAACACCAGAGGTCTAAAAGATGCGTTGCCGACCTTTGAGGAAAGAATTCTATTTATATATTTTAATGGTTAAGATTTCTTACTAAAACGATTTTTTTTATTGTATAGGGGGCAAACGAGCAGTCGGATCGAGTCTTTGATTCACTGTCAATTGGCATAGTGACGACATTTCTAGAACATCAAAATTTTACAGCCAGGACGGTTTCCTGACGATAATGTCTTCCTCGGCGCCCGGCAGCGGCTGCCTCAGAAGTAACGGGTCACACGAGTTACTGATAACATGCACGACATGACGTCATATGACTATATTTTAGTTCTGCGCTAAAAGTTCGTTGATATTCACCGCAAACGCTTTTCAGATATGCACACTCACTGAGCGTGGAGACGGGCTCGTTTGTACCTTGTGTATATTCGTCCCCACCGCGCACCGCGTGCGTGCATAATGCGACGGGCAAAATATGCATCACAGCAATTACATCCGTACTGGATTTGGGGACATATGAACGAGTGATTTCGTGATATCGGATAATTTCGTTGATTTATTACTCTTACTGCAATTTCATTGTACCGAATTTATTTAAAAAATAAACAATACATTGTAAAATTAGTACTAAGTAGGTACATACCAGTTTTAGTAGGTATTCGTGGTTGTTTATTTATGCAATTAGTATTAAGCAAAATCCGATCCTAACATCCGGCTTCTGCGTTTGATTATGTTTAAAATTTCTGGGCTATTTATCATTCAACCTCAATACGGTGCCGAATATCATTTACCGAATTACTTTCCTCGCAATCGGTGACATTTAGAACTATGTATGGTTCAACATTTATTATCTTCATACAGTGCAAAATACCTCAATCTCATGAACGAAAGTTTTGGTGGTTTAAGGTGTGGTCACATTATGGCACCCTCTACAGTTAATGACCTACTACCGAGACCGGGGTTGCGTTCCCTTGTTTCCCTTTTTACCATCCCTATTCCCTTCTATTATATCGCGTAAACTGACTTAACCTAGCAAGCGTTATTCCAAAGATCTAGTGTTATGTATTTGCTAACTTATACTGTATTCGTATTTCGCTGTACGATGTTTTGGGTGAAACATTTTAAACGACATTTTATAGTGATGTAACTTAATAGATTGATTATTAAATCAGATGTCAAAAGAAATTGAATTGAATGTAGACACCGTTTTGAGATCCTCGCATAGAAATAAATCGATATAACGTAATTATTATCAAGTGGACGTCAATCAAAATGTCTAATATTATGGGCAATCATTACTTATGATTTACATTCTCGGTCTACCTACTCTTATGACTGATACCTATTTTACCATTGATTGTTCACCTAATTGCCTTTTTTGCTTCTGTTAAATTATTAACTTATTATTTAAATCATAGTATAAATAATAATTTAACAATGTTTCCAACTAGTTACTACTAGAAACATTTCCATGAATCGGAAACTAAGACCAGTCACCCATATTCGTCTTACAGCCATTAAGAAATGTATTCAGCTAAGATCCGTCGCTCATAAGCACAGCCTGATAGACAAATATGTAAAAATTAAATACAATAACCTCTTTTATGTTCCCACTCGTTTATTTAATATAAAGTGTTTGCAGAAAAAAAGCCATAATATTGTTGTTATCTCTGCGGTTTTTAGTTTAATTACACTTAGCGGTTCAAACCTCGTAAATTTATTTTTGCCGCTTGCTCTTAATTTATAAAGGAAATTATGGTGATATGTAATAAGTTAGTTTTATGGACGTCATTATCGTAAATTAGTACCAAATGTATAATAACTCTTGACCTCTGAGATATGAACTTACAACGGTAATGGTCTTGGCGTTTTAACGAAATCCTTTCACTGCATGTAGGTACATTCTTTCTTTCTATAATCACTAGATATCGGCGATATATTGTAAGATACCATAATCAACGGATTCAAGGCCAAATATGCTGATAGAAAATTTTTTTAAATGCATACTTGTAGCGGGCATTACTTTTATAATGCTATTATTAACTACTTAACAACTGATAAGAGGCTGGGGAGAGCGAATTGATTCAAGGCTGCGCCTTTGTACCTTATAATATGAGGGCTACAAGAGCGAAGAAGTGAACCTCATCCTATTGTTCCAACTTCTTTAGGTGTTCACTTTGTAGTGCGGCCAACCTGTGCTATTGTGAAGATGAACCCCTGTTATGACACCCATAGACAGACGCATAGAGGTTATACAAATGCGTTGCCCCCTTCCTCCTCCTCAGAGGTACCTCTCCGCTCGTGCCGGCCCATTCGGCTACCTGCATGAATGTAGAGTGGCACTACCTCTTACTAATGGACGATCTCTCTAAAGGTTGTTGGCCCTGGAAGCTTGCAATAAATATTTGGCACTGGCATATGCCCTCACTCCCACATACCACCGGACTCTACACAAGACCTGCCATAGTGCTTCAAAACGTTTCTATGTGTAAAAACCCTAAAACTTCTAGAATCTAGCCATGCTAGTGGCAAACTAAAACTATCAGCCAAGTGATTTGTAAAGATTTACTTTTAAAATACCTACAAGTAAGTAGGTACTTCTCTAGTATTAAAATCAATAGGTCTAAAGACCTTTATCATCATCATCATTATCATCATCGTCATCATCATCACCACCACCATCATCATCATCAGCTGCCGGATTACGTTCACTGCTGGACACAGGCCACCCCCATAGAGCGCTAAGGTCACGGTCACCAGCCACTTGCATCCAGCGGCTCCCCGCCACCTTCACCAAATCGTCAGTCCACCCTACAGACCTTAGTGTTAATTAATGAGGTACATTGCAGCAATAGGCTACTTGACACTAACAAAAATATACTACGAATTATAATCATCATATTAAATAAGATAATAATAAACCGTATACAAGTCTATTTTATATTAAAAAATACATATTTATTGTAAAATTTGCGAATTAGAGTAGCAATTATTTGTAAACGTCAAAAACGTTTTGTGATCGGTTGAAACTCAGATGACATCACTGGCAAGTAAAGTCTAGCCGAACTGCCTAGTGTTTACACTTTTGTCACTTGCTTTTGACGTCAATCTAATCATATTGCGCCGCCATGACAGTTTGCACTGTTTTAGGCGCGAGAGTAATAACTCAAACTTTAACATTATTTTTTGTTGTTAATGCTGCTTATTTTCTGGAAATATTTATGTAACGTGTTTAACAAGTCATAAAGTATGAAATATAAAAAAAATCAAAAAACTATCAAATACCCTATTAAAAAAACGTGTCTATTACCAATAGCAACCATAAATATTGTTATAATGCTGACAATGTCTACGTTGTAGAACAGCAACACGCCGTACCCAGTATAGCGTAATATAAAAACCGTTTCGCAATTAACTTTTACTGCCAGCCTTATCAAGTCCTAGGCAATAAAGTTCTGAAAAACTTTAAATCGGTAGACATTTACGAACATATCGCGGTCTTGTAACTTGTACTTTCACATTGCCGTGTGAATTTAGCCCCGAAATTGAGTTACATTTTATTGAAGTAAAGCTTCTATACACGCGCTTAAATTGGGGGTAAGCCGGCGAGAGTGTTACAAAAATCACACACCGGGCGAGACCAATGGAAGTTGTCGTACAAATTCAAAATTAAAATTCGATTGAAGGGAAACTTTTGAATTTAAAAAATAAATATCATATTATGACATGTTATGTTATTGTAACTACGGTAAAAGATTTGTGTATGAAATCAATAATTAAGATTTACTTCAGTTGTGTGGTCTTGTGCACACACTTTCTTTTATTTATAGTATAGATGGGCAAACTTGCCGTCGTAGCCTTCTACCGATGGCCATAGACGCATAGAGGTTACA